>CM031243.1:742197641-742356220 GCA_018340775.1 Taxus wallichiana var. yunnanensis
CAAATTCAAAATTTTTAAGAGTTTTTATTTGAAATCGAGAGACTTTATTGTGTATTTCATCGATATTGTGAAGGGGAGAGACATGGAGTACGATGACGATATGTTATGCTTTATGTCTGCATTATATTTCAATGTTATGATTGAATGGAACAGACAAATCTTATATTCTTTGAAATAAACATTCTCCCTATTATTGTGGAGCTTATTATTCTCTCTGTCTGCTATTTTTCCTAATTTCGGATCGTAGTAGAATTTTTGTGAATTTTTTGACACTGGTGTTTATCACTGGATTTTGGAAGAGGAAAATATTTCTCGTATTGCTCAAGTGATTTCGAGAAAATGAGACAAGAGCTTAGACTAAAATTTGCAATTTGTTATGTAATGTGCTTACACATAATAACTACATGACTCAATTCTCGATAACACTTCGCGATGACAGTTATGCATCACTGCAATCATGGGTTTACTTGGGTGTAGATGATAAATGCTTGAAGGGAGCTATCACTACACAATATATAATGTGGCATTATGTGCAACCCAAAATCGATGATGATTGTTTTTACTCCTAAGATAAAATCCCTTAGTGATCCGCTTAATGATGAAAGACGACACGCTTACTTGAGTTTTTCTCGAAATAATTGATCGAGTTTCTAAGGTTAAGGTCGTGCTTCACTCAATTCTTATTTGGCAACATCTTACGACAACGCCTGTTTGGAGATAAAAGTTTTGTTGATCGATTTATGGAATCTCTTTGTATAGGGGTTGGACAACAACATTTTTAGATAAGCCATGAAGATTCTTTAATGAGTAAAAATAGGAAAACAAACAATTCGGAGAGTGGAGAGAGCGAGAAAATAAAATCAACGCTGAGGAAAAGTGAAAGTTGATGGATAGTTGATTCGACATTGTGCAAATAAGCCATATAAAATGAGACATTGTTTTTAAAAGTCCATCTTTGCATACTTCATTTGTAATAAACAATTTAACGCTCATAAATATAGGATCCTTATAATAAATCAGTCATTTGTATGTATTGTAATCAACTTTTTGTAAATACAATGGGGATTGTCAGTGCCCTCTCGTACATATGGGATTTGTATAAATGAACTTTTACTTGAGGTTTTGCTCATGTTTGGCAAGGTATGGACTAATAAGTACTCTCTAGCCACCTTTTATGTGAAGCTTGATGAAAACATTAATCTTAAACTAACAAGTTAAAAATGTGAACATAAAAAATATTAAGTATAGTATATGCTTTGAAAGGTTAAACATGAACTTAACCCCTTCCAACAAAACGTATGATAGGCAACCTAACTTTAACAAGGCCACGGAATGGCATATCATGCCGTTTGGGATTGCATTGACTGTTACAGGTGTTCTGCCTTAATTGTCTGTTTTTTGATGAACATTGATCACCTTAACTGTTTGTTTTTTGCTGAACCTTGTAGCTATAAGTCACAAGGTTTGAGTTTGAGTTTGAGTTCGAGTTAAGTCACAAGGTTCGAGTTAAGTCACAAGGTTCGAGTTTGAGTTCATGTTCATGTTTGATGAGGATAAAGTTCGGTCCAAGCTCACCAATGGATAAAGTTCAGAATACAAATCTTAAAATTCAAGCAAAAGATTTTTTTATTATTTTAATCTTCTTAAAATGTGCATATATTTGTCAGAGAGATAGAATGGAGAGAGTTTCCATCCTCTACTTTCACTTGGTAGATATATATATATATATAAAACAATGCAAAATCATGTCAAAAATATGCCATGTATAAATGAACTTTTACTTGAGGTTTTGCTCATGTTTGGCAAGGTATGGACTAATAAGTACTCTCCAGCCACCTTTTATGTGAAGCTTGATGAAAACATTAATCTTAAACTAACAAGTTAAAAATGTGAACATAAAAAAATATTAAGTATAGTATATGCTCAAAGGTTAAACATGAACTTAACCCCTTCCAACAAACGTATGATAGGCAACCTAACTTTAACAAGGCCACGGAATGGCATATCATGCCGCTTAATCTTCTTAAAATGTGCATTTTGATATTTATTATCGAACTCAGATAGAATGGAGATAGTTTCCATCCTCTTTCACTTGGTATATATATATAAAACCGCTTTGGGATAAATGCATTGACTGTTATAGGTGTTCTGCCTTAATTGTCTGTTTTTGATGAACATTGATCACCTTAACTGTTTGTTTTTAATTGTCTGTTTTTGATGAACCTTGTAGCTAACCTAAGTCACAAGGTTTGAGTTTGAGAGTTCGAGTTAAGTCAGTTCGAGTTAAGTCACAAGGTTTGAGTTTGAGTTCATGTTCATGTTTGATGAGGATAAAGTTCGGTCCAAGCTCACCAATGGATAAAGTTCAGAATACAAATCTTAAAATTCAAGCAAAAGATTTTTTTATCATTTTAATCTTCTTAAAATGTGCATATATTTGTCAAGGAGATAGAATGGAGAGAGTTTCCATCCTCTACTTTCACTTGGTATATATATATATATATATATATATAAAACAATGCAAAATCATGTCAAAAATATGCCATGTAAAAATAATGGATAATGTTCGAGTTCATATTTGGCAAGGTTAAAGTTCGACAAAGCTCGAACATTTTCTATAAAATTCAACGTACCTTGTGACATAGCCTTATAGGCTGTTACCAACACTATGATGATGTATCACTTTTACATGGACAAACAAGCCTAACCAACCAATCAACCAGTATGGAAACTAATATGGAAGTTCACTGTCATTGTTCAGCCCTTCTAAACATAAACTTCAAGCACATGATACACAAATAGTTTCCCTCAGCAACATCGAGGTAGAAAATTTATTTACAAAATAAAATAGAAATTTGTAATGCACCCAACCCATATTTGTAACACATAACATCTGCGAGGCTCTTAAGCTAAGAAACTCTATAATGTTCAGGGACAAAATTTATAAGCTTATTTTTGGTAGGAATCTTTCATTGAAGCAAAGTTTTAATTGGTTGCACAGAAAAGGAAAGGCTGGATGCCAAAGTCTGGGAAAGTAATAGAAAAAAAAACACCTGGCACTTGCAGCTAGCCTCATTTGCTTTATCCATTGAAGTTATTCCCCCAAAATGGAGGCTTGAGTAACGACTGCTATAGATCTATATGTGAAGCAAACTGTAGAAGAAATGGACGCTTGAGCAAGGGATGCTAAAGCTCTAGACATGAAGTGAACTGTGAAGATTCTTTAGAAGTTTGGTTAAATTGGAGCATCACACGGAAAGAAGACCCTCACTTGGCAAAAGCAGCAAATTCAGATTTGAAAAAGAAGGTGAAACAAGAATTTGGCAAAGAGAAAGGGTGCAAATGAAAATTAGGAAGAATTGCAAAAGAAGTGATGAAGAAAAACTAATAGAAAGCTTGACATTGAAATTATCAACAAATTAATGGTGAAGGCTTTGCAGAAGAAATTGACAAGCCATTCTACAGAAGAATAATGAAAATCAAAGTGTGACAGATGAAGAACATTATGTTGAAACTGAAAAAAGAAAAGGTAACTGCAGCCTTATATGATGAAAAAGTTGTAGCTAAGGATGAGTTGATTGAGCTGAAAATGATGGGCAAATAAAGGATGGTTTGAAGACTAATGAAAACTGAAAAGTGAATAGTGCCAACTGAACTTGAACAGATAATTGCAGAAAATAAAGAGAAGAATGCAGTCAAGGAGGGGGAAAACATCTGTGAGGAACTTCAACAAAAAGATAACAGCGTGAGATGGATGAATCACCTGATATTTCTAAAGACAGAAATGGAAACCAATTAAAGTAGCTAAAAAGAAAATTACAACTAATTTGTTGCAGAAGATGTCATGCCTGCAACAAATTATAATCAGGAGACCCTGGATAAGGATGTTGGATCATTATCAAAAGAAAAGTATATTAAATTAGCACCAACAGAAATGGTTACTACCATGTCAGTTTGGGCACAAATTGCAGCTGGGAATGATACAAAAATCATGGCAGAAATTCATGAAGCATGTGTAGTCAAGAATACAGAAGAATACACATCCTTCTTCAATATAACATCCATTTCATGATTAATTTCACACATCTTCTCTACCACTTCATTTCCACTCCTTGTCACTCCTCCATCATTATCTAGCAATATTAAGCATCTCTTCTCAATATATAGAAGGTCGGAAAGTTCGATAAAGTTTCCATCATCATATTTAATTTGTCTCCCACTTCTTTTGACAAATATTTGTCCCCCACTTCTGACAAATATTTGCAGCGATACCAAAATGTAACCATATAAGCTTCACGCTTGTGGCGAACTTCCTGGCTGTGGCACTACCTCTCTATTAGAAGGCCCTGCAAGGTTGGACGAGGGGGGGGGAAATGATGCAGTCCACCCCTTCGGGGGATTGGGGATACCTAACCACTATTGGGCTGATGCACATTTGTGTAGGGAAAAGCCTTCTTGTCAGGCACGTTGTTGGAAGAGTTTCTCTTCCACTTGGCCCCGATTCTCCGGAACAGGGGAGCTTGTCGTGAGGCCTCCTTATGGCTGGGTGGAAGGACAACGGTTTTCACCAAGAGCAATCTTTGAGACTGCGATCCTTTCTGGGAGGGGGTTGGTATCACAAGTCTGTAAATAGCATAAAGTCTTTGTTACTCGGTATCTTTCGCGGGTAGGAGTGACATAGATTGAGTCCCACTATTGGGTGAGCTATCGACTTGTGGAATCTGGAGTCGTAGGGTGATTCCGAAGACTATGCTTGCCCTGACCGCCTAAGCAAGGAACTATTAATAAGCTAGGAAAAATAAGCTATTCCTTCCACAAACAGGTTGTCAATAGGGATGAATTTTTTTAGAGGACATTGCTTTTTTCTTTTTTGGGTGTCACAAATGAGCATAGTTACTGGTTCGGAAATCCGATTAAATTCGGAAGGGCAAAAAAATCCGAAAATACGGAGTTCTCGAAAAATCCGAAAAAATCCGAAAAATCCGGTTCGGAATATATATACATATATTATTATAAATTTATATTGTTGTATACTTATATCATTATATATAGACAAATCATACAAAAAAGCATCCATCTACCATAATCATCATCATCATAATGATTCTTTCAAAAGATTGCAAGAAGTTGCTTGGTCCAAAAAGGTACAAAAATGGATTTTATGAAAATAAGAAAAATATTGCCATCAATGCGTAGAGCTCGAGAAAATATATACTTTTAGAGAAGACGACACCTAAAACGGAGCCACAGAATGAAAGTTATGGCACATGCAAGTTTTTGCTGCTACATCTTCCCGGACCCTTTCCAAAAATGGCAATTTTTTTCCATACTTGATTTTTTCACCAAAAAAAAAAATATGCCAAAAAAGGAAAAAAAAAATTTCCCTGCAAAAACAAGGCCGAACCGGACCGGATTTATTCGGTTGCTTCAAAAGTACGGTTCGAACCGGATTTCATACAGATCCGGCCAACAACTATGCAAATGAGAGTGAACTATTAATGGTAAGGAAGAATGGTACTTGTAAGCAATCAGTTAAAACCCCAGTTCCTTACCATTGGAGCAGTGCAAATGGACCCTTAAGGGTGTCCTTACGTTTGTTTCTTTTAACCATACTACCACACATTGTGCAAGTTTAAAAGCTCTCTTTCTACAAGCTTCTTTTTAACTTTTTTTTTTGTTTTTTTCCTTATAGAATCAATGTGTGAACATAAAAGCCAATTTGTTCAATGCTCCATTGGGAGATGCAAAGGAAGTAGTTTGTGTTGGCACCGGTGGAACTTCAGAGGCTATTATGTTGGCTGGTTTGGCATTCAAAAGGAAGTGGCAGAACAAGCTGGACCCTGTAAAAGCTGTTGAGATGGTCGACAAAAACACCATATGTGTGGCTACCATTCTGGGGTCTACTTACAATGGAGAAATTGAAGATGTGAAGCTGTTGAATGCCAGTATCCCAGGTATCTGCCCGCACAGAAGCAACACTTGTCCTTCTGAAAACTCTAAACTGTATAAATGCTGCAGTTTTTGTTCTAAGAGATCCTCTTTCAGCCTGGTAATCGAACTCAAAGCAATTGCAAACATTAAAGAAAAACGAAAAATAGGAACAGTAAACTACAAAATATGTAGTCAAGAATACAGAAGAATACACATCCTTCTTCAATGTAACATCCATTTCATCCTTAATTTCACACATCTTCTCTACCACTTCATTCCCACTCCTTGTCACTACATCATTATCTAGCAATATTAACCATCTTTTCTCAATATACAGAAGGTCGACAATTTCTTTAAATTTTTCCGTCATATTTAATTGCCTCCCACTTCTTTTGACAAATATTCATCCCCCACTTCTGACAAATTTTATAGCGATACCAAAATGTAACCATATAAGCTCTTTCTCCCATAAACAGGTTGCACATAGTCAATAGGGATGAATTTTTGTAGAGGACACTGTTTTTTTTTTTTTTTGGGTGTCACAAATGAGGAGTCAACTATCAATGGTAAGGAAGAATGGTACTTGTAAGCAATCAGTTAAAACCCCAGTTCCATACCATGGGAGCACTGCAAATGAACTCTTAAGGGCGTCCTTAAGTTTGCTTCTTGTGTAACTTTAAAGTCTCTCTTTCTACAAGCTTCTTTTTAACCTTTTTTTGTTTTTCTTTCTTTTCCTTATAGAATCGATGTGTGACATAAAAGCCAATTTGTTCAATGCTACATTGGGAGATACTGATGAAGCTCTGGGTGTTGGCATCATCGGAACATCAGAGGCTATTATGTTGGCTGGTTTGGCATTCAAAAGGAAGTGGCAGAACAAGCTGGACCCTATAAAAGCTGTTGATATGGTTGATGAAAACACTATCTGTGTGGCTTCCATTTTGTGGTCTACTTACAACGAAGAATTTGAAGATGTGAAGCTGTTGAATGCCAATATCCTAGGTATCTGCCCACATAGAAGCAACACTTGTCCTTTTGAAAATTCTAAACTACATAAATGCTGCAGTTTTTGTTCTAAGAGATCCTCTTTGAGCCTGGTAATCGAAGTCAAAGCGATTGCAAACATTAAGGAAAAACAAAAACAGGGATAGTAAACCACAGAAAAATGGATTCTTAGCAGAAGAAACAACTGTTGAACTGTGGAGTCCTCAACACACCAGAGCTATTAGTCGAATGCCATTGATAGAAGCAAATGTTTATATTTAATCTATATGCCTTAAGTCACTAAGAACAATGCATAGGTTCATTTAAATAGCTAGCATCCACTTCATATGGCAAATAAATGTAATAACTAAGATATTTATGATATCTGTCAGAGCACTAGTATAATAATTATGATATTCATTGTATAACATAATATTTTTCAATGTTTAAACTATAGGAAAACAACAATTTTGAAAAATTTGTATTTTTAATGTGAAAAATCTAAAATGCTTATAAAAACGTTTCAGCCAATTAGGTAATTAAGTTAAATGTTTTAAAAAAAAAAATTATATATTTATGATAAACTATATAACAAACATATAGAATGCCACTTGGAATTTTGTGATTGGCTTCACAAAACAAATAAATTGACTTTTTGATGCCTGTACAACCTGACTACGACAGGATAATAACAAGAAGGAAAAATTAACAAGGCCATGAAATGGCAAACCCTATCGAAGCAAATGCATTTAAGGGAAAGAATTGAATTGATGGCGAGTTGTATTTTATGAATGAGTGTGTATGCGGTGATGGCTAATAAGAGTGAAATGGCTGCATTTTAACTATGTTGCCAGGAAATGGAAACGGGTACGGGTACGCAAACGTGGAAATGCCAATTTTAAAAAAACTTGGGTACAAAATGGTACGGGAAACATCTGTAGTATATATATACACACACACACACACATATGCATAGTACTCATTTTAAAATTGTACTCCATACACGATAAGAGATAAGTATAAGTTTATAACTAATAAAACACTCAAAATATTTTGTATTCATTGAAATAATACATTATTACCATGTATACTTATCTCTAGGACGTTTCGAAGGAGTTTTCGTTTTGGAAACATTTCGAGGGCGAAACCGGGGGGGTGCTAGAAGTTTCTTGGTAATAGAGCATTTAATAAAACAAAAAGAAAGCTTACATGTTCAGGGTAAATTGCAGAATGCTTTATTATTTCAAAGAGATTGAGAGCATCGTTGCAAAAGCCATTTTGTGCATATCCTTCAATCATTGCTGTGAGGTCGGGAGAATGCAAGCAAAGATTGAAAAGTCTGACTTTACACCAGGCAGCTGCATTTTCTTAAACGTTTCCACAGTCTTTTCAACTGACACATACAACACACATGCCACAATTGTTGCAGTTCATGAAGTCACACTAGATTATGTTGTCAAGGATTTCCATGCCCTGTTCCAAAGCTCTAATTTTGGTAGAAGTTGGGAGTGGATTTTCTTACCCTCTTATAGCATAGGGAACTTTTTGCAAGATCAAAAACGTAGACAATGGGAAAGAGTTTGTTATGAGTGAGATATCAGAGGATGGTACATGGAACAAGCTTAGAGAATTAGATAATCCTTGAAAAAACCATTTTGTGCATATCATGCAATCATTGTTGTCAATGAGAACACATTTTTTTGAGGCATTTTGTCAAACAGTTCATGCACCTTGTGTATGCTTCCACATTTTGCATACACATCTACTAAAGCATTTGCAAATACAACATCAAATAATAATTGGATTTCAATTATGCTTTGACGGATGTCCATAAATTGTTCTAAAGTTGCCATTTCAGTAGAGGTTGTTCTTATAAAAGAGCAGGGGAAGAACTCCTAAAAAGGAGCAAGGGAAAAGCTATGAAACCAATCATTGCTTTGATGCTTCTTGCCACAGCTAGGTCTGCAGAATAATTTTTTTGTTGTATGTCTTACATGGGACTGCATGCTGTAAAAGAATAGTGGGAAATTTTTGTGTTTTACATTTTTGTTTTTAGCCAATTTTCATTTTGAACAGATACATGGGGAGTGGGACTGCCTGCTAGAAGGGACCAGCAGCAGTAGCCACTAAAATGGCAACCCTGTCTAGTCAAGTAATTCTTTGGGTTTCCATTGAAATAAAAACTAGAAAATAAATGTAAAAAATAGATTATTTTAAAATTTACCTAGAATTTCAATGTGACTCAGGGGTAGGGTCCCATGGACAAGTCAAGTGACATAATAGTTATTGCAAAATTGGAGGCTAGATAAACTAACCAAGGCTGAAATGCAACTCTCTGAAGAGATGGGATACTACAAACCAGTTGTTCTCTATGAAAATCTCAGACCATGATGGAAGATATCTCCCCAGATGCATAGTCAGTTGAAGGAAGAATAAGTGCTTGTAATAGAAAAAGAATGCAGAAAATTAATACAGAGTCAAAAATCATATACAAAAGTGTAAAAGAAACAAAACGAGGACAACTTAATTTAGCCTTACCAGATAACCTGTTAACTGCTGCCAATCAACCACAACATTAACACTGTGAGCACCAGGTCTATGTCCTTGTGTTGCTTGCCAAGTTGTTGCAAGCGTTTGTTTATCTTGTTGTGTGTAATCTTTCCAAACACAAACACACCAATCACCTGGAACTTACAATTAATGTTAGTATCCCCCAAACTATTCTCACTACAACACCTCAAAAACTACATCGAATCACAATAGTCTAGAAAAACATACCAGCAATGGATCTTACTTGAAGCAACAAGAAACATGTTGTCATCCAGCTCATTCACAAGGGACAACTTGGATATTCCTCTGTTTGGTGTATCATGGTTATCAAAGCTTTTCATCTGTGAACCCTCTTCATAGTTCCATATCCTGAAAAAAATGGTTTATTTCATACAAATTCTTTGAAGATAACAACATAATTTATCCATACCAAGTGCCAAGTTCGAGTAAGATAACCATATGGTTTCTATTTTATTTCTCATCCTGTTTTTAGGTGCACCATTGTGGCGAGACAGAGACCATTCACGGAGTTACGCTCAAAGGATCGGGATGGCTCTTTCAACCAAAGGAGGAGAAGAAAATTCTTGGAAAGGGTTTTAAGAGCATGTGTTGAAGTCCTGATTGTGTCTCGTGCTTGTCGACTAGAGTATGTCATAGCGAGGTCTCTGTGATGAGTTCGAATGGCGGGAATGGTGGTGACACTTTGCATTGCGTTGTCCTAAGTCAAGCTCAAATTTTTGCACTATAAGAGTATTGTGATGTATAATGATGGTTTAGATGAATTAAGGCGTGCCACATTATTTGATTCAGTGTGTTTTTGTCTCCGTAGGTTGGATTGCCATATGTTGGAGATGGATCATTGTCGTTATGTACTTTCCAAGATGAAAAAGCACAAGCCGTCATTATGCGCGCAGAGGTTCGAAACGTGTCGGTGAAGATGTCTGTTGGTTCTAAATGCTTTGAGTGGGAGGGATTGTCCTTAGTGGTCGAGCCGCTTTAGGATTGGGCTATTGGATCCGACCCTAGGTTCTGTGTGCCCGCTGTGTGGGGATGTCGAGGGACTCTCTCCTACATCTTAAGTTAAGTGCCCGCATATCAGCCAGTGCAGAGAAACTAGATCGTAGGTGGGTTTCAAGACGTATTGCAAGAGCTTTGTTGCCTTGCCCTTGCGGATGTCGGTGAGAAGGATTTGCTCTCGATGCTCCTTGGTGGGGAGTGTGGCGGTCATCGTCTATCGTATTGGTTAGGCGATCGTTCGCATCAGAGGGGAACTGCAAGCTTCGCGCTTGTGGCAAACTTCCTGGCTGTGGCACTACCTCTCTATCAGAAGGCCTTGCAGGGTTGGACGAGGGGGAGGGAAATGACACAGTCCACCCCTTTGGGGGATCGGGGATACCTAACCACTATCGAGCCGATGCACAGTTGTGTAGGGCAAAGCCTTCTTGTTTGGTGGATTGCTAGAAGAGGTTCTCTTCCACTTGGCCTCCGTTCCTCGGAATAGGGGAGTTTGTCGTTAGGCCTCCTTTTGGCTGGGTGGAGGGACAAACGGTTTTCACTAGGAGCATTCCATGGAGACTCTAACCCTTTTATGACGGGGTCGGTATTGCTTTATCTCAGTAAATAGTAGATGGTTTGTGTTGCTTGATATCTTTCGTGGGGAGGACTGACATGGACTAAGTCCCACTGCTTTGCTGGTGTGCTATCGGACTTGTAGAATCCGGAGTCGAGAGGTGATCCTTAAAGACCGCTGCGGTTGCCCCGACCACCACGAGCAAGGAACTCTTCCAGCTCAGAAAACTAGGAAAAAAAAATCTTTGTTGTGGAGGATTTTTGTGTTATGTCCCCTCTTTCCGAATGATTTATATTGGAGACCTTTGGCCCTTTTTGTCTACCCAACAACCAGAGGGTGAATTAAAGGGTGACTAAGTCTTATTTATTTTATTATTATGTGCAAATGATAAAATATAAAATTATAAAATGCACATATAATAAAGTAATAAGGCTTAACATTAAAATAGAAGTAAAAGTGCCAATGTAAAAATACAATTAATTTTAATTGTATTTGGGAGAAAATGTGACTTGCTTGTGGGGAAAAAAATAGAAAAGTGTGACAATTGGCCCATAAGAAAAATGCGACCAACTTAGGGAGAATCAAGTAATGTCATTGGATGTTTTTGGAGGCTGATTTGGGTCACTTCTCTTTTATATGGGGAAGTCGACTTGCTAGAGGGATATCCAGATTTTTATTATCATATTTTCATTGCAAAGAGCTTCCAGCTTTTGTAAAAATTCCAAGGACGAAAACCCTTGAGAATTTATCTCTTGCGGACGAAAACCCCAAGGGATTGGGAGGAGATTTCACTCAGGAATTTCCAGCGAGCTAATTCAGATTTTCAGTCAAGTTTCCAACAGTATTTGGTGTTCCTTTGGTAATCAATTTGCAGCAGTTGGATCGACCCAGTCTAGGGGCTGTTTGGGCATATTCCAGAGGTATTTTCCTTTGAAAATTGTTGTCAAACATCTCTATATTTTTATAAATAAAGGAGCTGCAATTTTATAATTTTCTGAGCATTTTTAGAGGGTTTTCCAGCCAGTTTACAATCAGATTTCAGATCTGCAATTCTGAGTTGTTTGTATGCAAATAAATCTGATTTCTATCATATTTTGGCCTCTAAAATTATTAGAAATTGATTGGGAAAGAAAACATAAATTTTTGGTGTTATTTGCATTGAGTTTCATCCAAAACCCTAGTCAGCTTTGATTGATCAGTAGAAAAACACCTTTGCCCCATTAGATTGATCTTTCAGGGTTTTCAAATGGTTGGACCATTCTCTAAAAAGAAAGAGCTAAGCCGTAAACAAATTTTGATTTGACAATCACTCGGATGCTGAAATTTAGCTACCACTCCATCCTCTTTATAACAATGGCTAAAGTCCTTATTTTCTTGTGTGTGGAAATGAAAACTTAAATATCAAAGAAAAAGGATTTGAAGCTATTTTTCATTGAAAAAAAACCCCAACATTAAAAAATGTCATGAGTCAAAGCCCAATTTGCATTAAATTGTGCCCTAAGAATAAGTATTTGATTGACTATAAAAATGTCACATTCAAACAAAACTTGATTTTTCTTAGATAATATGTTTGCCCTAAGAAAATTTCCTTTTTTTTTCCCTCGTGGAAGTTTAAAGCGTAGAGATTTGTTTGAGCACCGAGAAGCCTCGTAGCCAAGAATTTCTTTAATGCATCATTTAATTTTTTTACTCGTCGGGGTGTGGAGCTCTACACGTTAGGATGAATTTAACAAGATTTCACATAATACCCACGATTTCTTTAATGCATCATTTAATTTTTTTGTAGGATGAATTTAACAAGATTTCACATAATACCCATCGTTGTATTGTGCGCCCATCCAAATCATTGCAATTTTATTAATGCCTAAATGTCATGTCAAATTTATTTTGGTTAAAAGCATAGTTGAAAGAGTAAAATTTTATGCCTCATTTTTGCCAAAGAAAGGTAACAAAAAGATTTCTTATATTTTTGCATCATCAAAACTATAGTCTGAAGTAAAATAATGGAATATTCTCCAATAACATGAGAGGAATATTCTAAAAATTTTCCTTGCACAACATTAGAAAACATTAAAGATAGAAATTAGATTTTCCACATGGCATAGTGTGATTTGTTGGAAGAAGTGAACATAATAGCAAAGTGAAATCTATATGCACCCTTGCCTTCGACAGATAATAGCGATTGCTTCTTGATAATAAAAATATGGACTATCTCGTGAAAAAAAAATTGCTTTTTAATTTAACACTTATATTTGAAAGTGTGTATGTATGCACTTTTTTAAAAAATTTGCGGGGGTGGGGGAGCGATGGGGTTGCAATTCTGGTTGTTTGTTAGAGCTTGGTCATGAATTATAAAGAGTCCAAAATGGCATCTATTAATTAAATAATTATGCTGTTTTTAATGTGCTTTCTATAATCGAAGTGTACTACTGCTTTGAATAATTAAAAAAGGTTATTTATGAGTGAGGGGTGAAATTTTGTAAAGAATCAGAAATTAAAATATATTTTTATTTTTGATAAAAATATATGTTTAAATTCTAAGACATTTGAAAACTAATATTTAAAAATAAACAACGATAATAACTAGTTTAAGTGTGGTTGAAATAGTATAATAACCATACTTGAGAGCATAGATTAATAATGAATAAAATTAAATATTAATTAAGTTTTCAAATAAGTAATTAACAAAAACAAGAATGGCGCTAAGTATTGGCACATTGTTATTGATGGACGTTGTTTTATGTCACCTAGGATAGTATGTAAATATTTATCTTTTAGTTTGAGATTTTGTGGGAATAAAATACTTCAAATCGGGGGTAGGAGATCCAAAATTGAATCATATACATCATGAAATTCACTTGGTCAAATAAATTGACTACTAACAAGATTTAAGAAGAATCCACAACATGCCAAATCTTCACAAATAAATAGTTGTTAGTACAGAGCTAGAAATTGCATTTGGTTTTCATCATAAGTATATTTTGATTACATAGTCGGAGTTCTTGAAAAGTTATATACTTTTGAAACATAGTACCCAAATTTGAGTTCGTATGAAAAAGTTAAGGTATTTGGAAGATTAAGAGACATCATATTGTAAAACCACCACTTTACCTAGATGGTCATTTGCAACCTTAAGTGGCATATTCACAATCATATTTTTTCACTTCGTGGCAGTTTTACAACCGCTAGATGGTAAGGCGGTGGCTTCGCCTGCAAGTAACATGCAAGAAGATTAAGAGACAGAGATGATTTCTCTTCATGTTTCTGACCTTTGGGCTTCTTGTTCAAGCTTAGGGAGTTTTATTGATCCAAACCGAAAACTTACATAATGGACCTATTTCCTTCGAGGTATTCCCTAATTACCCTGTGTCTCTCACAAAAGATGACCTCCTTCAGGATGTCTTAAAGTTGCATTTAGCCACCACTGGTCTCAACATGCGCACAGGATCTTGTCCCCTGGCCATACATTATAAGATCATATACAGACTGGTTAACACAATGTATCCAAACATGTTAAACATGGCGTGTCCAAGGGCAGTAGCGTGGTGACACACGTGAATTTAGAAAGTCAAAAGATTGAACCAGAGTTGATCTCCTGGTCAGACATAAAGGTTCCCAGAGAATGGACCTTAGAAAAGAAGTTTGTTCAAACAACAGACCTAAGTTAGAAAATGCAACCTCGATTCTGACGAAAGTAAAAATAATGTAACTTTGAGTTTTAGAAAGAATGTCGATACTTGGTATGTCAAAAGACAGCTGTTTGCAAGAAGTAATTACGTGGCTTCTACATCATCATATTTCACCGTAGGTGAAACTTCCGCACACGTAATGAGACAGAGAGCAAAAGAGGAAAGATATTCCTATGTAGCCATAAGAATTTGACACATGATCCCTCCACCGATTTTCTTTGGTGTACGGATTGTGAAAACTAGTAAGACAAAAGTATGCCCCAAACGGGCCTACTATTAACATGGCTTCTACAAGTACTAGAGCTTCTTTTCCCATTACGAGCAACATGAGTGATATCCCCATATCGAGACCCGGAGGAAGCGCCTCTTACGGTATCAAAGGGTCTGTGAGAAAGATATAGAGCCATCGAAAGCTCTAAAATGATAAACTGGACAAACAAAGCTTTATTAGTCATCCATGAAGAAGTTTAAGAAACTTCGATAAATTGTCTCTGTATGGAAAAAACCTTACAGTAATTGAATTAAGGAAAAAAGGAGATATCTGCAGAGCATTAAAGTTGTTAATGGAAAATTGATAGATAGAAAAATCGTTTCAAAAAATAGAAACATTAGCCCAAAGACAAACTTCATAATGTTTCTCACATTGAATTACCAACTAAAATAAATCAATGCATATGAATAGATCTGAAAATACAAACCATTGGTTGATCATATTGTTGGTATAAAGGTACTATCAATTCCGAACAATACGACAAAATGAATTGATAGAGTCGTGTATCTCTCGGCTTTTCAGATGAGAATGAAAAGACTCATTCTCGTATAGATCGATTCAAAGCAATGCTTAACTCGGAACTTCTAGAATTATTCCTAAGATACGAGAGATAAGTCAAAACTCACTCCTGAAGAGAAGGAGATTGGACTAAAGCAGATCTTGGTCCAAGAAAGAACTAGCCACCTCCTTCACAAGAAATCTTACAAGGAAGTTTTAGAAGAATATAAACCCTTATTCTTTAAGGATAAGAATGTAAATATGTTAAGTATACAAGAACAAACAGTCTCATATTGAAAATCCAGAGTTTGAACCCCCGATCTTTGATGAACAAATGGGTGAAACCTCTACTCCTGGATTCAAGCAGCCACTAAGATACGAACATTACAACCTAACTTCTATAGGGTTGAATGTAAAACCGTTTCAGAGATCAAAGAATTGATTCATGCTATGATTGGTTGGGGTAATACTCAACAAGAAACTTATGGTAGATCTCCTAGAAACATAGCTGCTACTATAGCCAACGGTTTCGTTGGTGTGCTAAAAGAATGGTGGGACTTAGTTCCCAATAAAGAAATAATATTGCAAACTGGTTTCTGGTCTAATCGCAAATTGTCATCAAAGAGTTCATTGGTAATATTGATGATGACAAAATGATGAATACTGCAATGTTTCTCCGGCGAAAGCTCGCGACACGTGACATGAGAGTGAAAGAATACCAATGCTTCATGCAGAAGCTTTATTACAGCTCCGGAAATATCAATGACGAGACTATGCGTCTCCGGTACATTGAATCATTTCCGCCATACTTCTCTACCCAATACAAGAAAGCAATGCATGGTATGCGTACTTCTGAACTTAGTTTTGGCCATATTAATCAAATCATAGATCAATGTAATGCCAAACTATGTAAGGACAAATGGGAGCGCAAGCAAGCGCTCAAGCATCAGAAAGCCCTGAGCAATATCTTCTGTGAGCAATATGCCTTGGAACCATTTGGGTGTCCTGAACTAGAAATTCAATCCTCCCGCCGAAAGTCTTCTTGTAAAGACTGTCTTTTTTCAAAGGGGAAGGATGTGTGGAAAAAGAAAAAGAAGAAAAAGAAATTCAAAGAGATAAATATAAAGAAAGGTTCAGAGATAGCAAGCCCAGGAAAAAGTTTAAATTCAGAAGATACAAGCATTTAGGCAAATCAAAGAAGTTTAAGCCTACTTGCTACATATGCAAAGAGGACCACTATGCAAATCAGTGTCCTCAGCGTGATTCTGCTAAAGGTAAGGCCAAGGTAAATGCCTTATCTATTAAAGGCATAGATGATGCAGAATATGTCTTTATTTCGATTCCGAGTTTTCGTCGATATATCTTATGCATCCATAGAAGGTGAACCTGCAATTTGATTCAACGAGGCCTCAAGAGAAGACGGATGGCGATCAAGATAGTGGGTATAGTTCTATTCCCTCTTTTGCTAACTTCAAAGTATTAATATGGTTTCAATTTTGTTCACCCTATGATACCTCCAAGTCACAGATCTCTTAAGAAGACAAATGGAAAGTCTTGATCAGTTTATGAAAATTGTCCCCGTGGGATACGGCTTAAAAAAATGGCTCGAGCAAAAGAACTCGGAGATCTCAAGACCGTTATATCGGCATGACAAATGAACTAGAGCAAAGTAAAGCGCATGAAGAACGATCGATGAGCCCTTTGAAGCTTTCCCGGTCAGACCACCGTTCCAACAGAGGATCGAGCGAGACAGATACCCACCAGGTAGAGTCGGGACCTTGAGAGGTCGCGGCGGAGGAACCAGTCCTCCTATGTATTCTTCATATGAGCCGGACAATCTTCTCATGATCCGGCTTCGAAAGAAACTTACGAGAACACGGAGAAGATCCCGAGATAGAACTGCTTAGAAAGTGATAGCAAATGCTGCTTGAAGAATACAAGTAAGCTCCTTGCGAGAGGAGGAGAAAGAGAAAAAGCATTCTCAAGAAAATCTTGAAGAAACATATCGAGAATCTTGCGAGGGAAAAAAAAGTCATGAGGTATGTACTCTAAGTTGCACTCAAAACCCTTTATATTGCCATTACAATTTGTATACCTCACATCAAACCATACCTTTTAGATCTTATGGTTGATATTGGTCTTGAGATTAGTTTAATCGGACAATATGCTATTCCTCATTCATTGGGTTAACACCCACACTAAAATCAAGTTTGATAAGCGGGAAGTTATGCTGCTATTATATGGCAAGGTTAGAATTGATGTTGAAGGAAATTCTATTGAAATAGAATTCTATCAACATAATATGGAAACTATATTTGTCTACTTGGGGTTGATTTTCTACAAAAATGTCACACATTTAAGATCTCCCAAGATCATATATCCTGTTTGACCTCTGTCAAAATTCCCAGGAGATATTCATTTTAGTCTATAGTTCCTTTACCTCAGAAGGTAAAATCATTAACAATACTGGATCCATAAGTCTATTTCAAATTGCTCACGTAAGCATAGAAGAGATTGTATCTAAGATAAAATGAATGTATGCAGTGAAGATCCACATGCATTTGTTAATGAGGAAAAGACACTTATTGTTCCTTAGATCTGCAGCTCGTCAGAGACAGCAATGGAAATGAAATTGTGCCCAGATTCAAGGCACACCACAGAGGAATGCCTCTTGCAGAGAGGAAGGAATGTCATGGTGAAATTCGAAATCAAGCAGGATTCATTCAAGAATCCAATTCACCATGGTCTTCAGACTGCGCTTTTATGTTAATAAAAGGAGTGAGCAAACTAAGAAACAAGAAGAGATTGGTGGTCGATTATAAACCACTCAATAAGTTTATTAGCTTCATGTTCAACACCCAATACCCGCCAAGGATGATATCCTCGAGAAGAATCGAAAGGATCGAAAGTCTACAAAAGAAGTTCGATCTGAGAAAGCGGATTCTACAGCGGATATTCTTAAAAATGAAGACATGTATAAAACGGCATTCATCGTGCGGTGGGGACAATATGAATGGAAAGTACTTCCATTCGGATTAAAGACTGACCCATCCATATTCCAAAAGATTATGGATAAATATTTGGTGAGTTATCGAAATTCATTGTTTATATTGATGATATTCTCGATCTTTTCTAAGACTCCTAAGAGAGCATATACTCATCTTGAAAGATTTTATGAAATCGTTTTATAAAAATGGGATCTGTCTGTCCCCTCAAAATTTGAAGTCTTCAAAGAGGAAATTGATTTCCTCGGCATTAGAATCGGCTTCAGTACTATCACCATGCGCAAAGCACATGTAGTAGCCAACATCCGTAACTTTCCGATCAAATCCTCGAGAAACAGCAATGATTGCAGCGTTTCCTTGGATGTGTAAACTATATTGCTGGTTTTACCGAGAATATAGCTGCGATAGAGTGCTCGCTTAATAAAAGACTCAAAAAGATGCTCTGGTGGTCTCGGGAGATGACACAAGCAAGATCAAGAGAATAAAAAGAAGCAGTGTCGTGAGCTCCCAGCCATGTCTCTTCCAGGACCTGGCATGAAAATCATAGAATGCGATGCCTTGAGTGGCGGTTTTGGGGAGTCTGTTCTCAAAGAAAAAGCTGAAGATGGTAAAGAAAAGATATGCAGGTATGCTTCTGTGCCTTTTCAGGTTCCGAATTAAATTACCATTCTTCTCATAAGGAATTATTGGTGCAAAAAAGCAATCAAGGCTTTCTTATTTTTTGTTCAAAATGAATCATTCATTCTTCGGTCAGATCTTAAAGATTTCAGAAAAAGATTGAATGGTGGCGATCCAGCCAATAAACTGCATTTAATAGACTCCAAAGATGGGGTCTTTGGTTTGATAACTTTGAGTTTTCAGTAGAACATATCTCTGGGAAAAATAATGCTCTTGCAGATTTTGTAAGCAGAGAACTGAATACAGCAAAGACAGTTGGGGTTACACAAGTCTTTCATGAACCCCATGGAACTATCTGGGATCACAGACATGCAAAGGCCCAGATTGATAGCTTGGTCTTGAATGATAACCGTATGTCTCAAGAAGCTCAAACGCTTCTAATCTCAAGGGATCTTATTACTACTCAAGAATATGCCATGTCAGAAACTGAATGCAGATTCTATGATCCAGACATTCCAGGAAGGCAGTATCATACACTTCAAGAACCAATGATAAAATGTTGTCTCCATTGGCAATGGAGATCATTATATGCTGTTGAACAACCAGATTTCTTACCAGTCGAAGGTCTCAGGCTCAGACAACTGATACCAAGAAAGGACACTTATGGCGGTTCGAGTTCTCCAGGATGTGGACTGAAGAACATCCATCTGCATTATGATCTTTGGAACCGACCTCCATCTCTGGGAGACAGGAAGTATATCCCTTCTCATTTTAAATATTTCCTGCTTAAATTTCTTCCTACTAAATTGTCTGACTCTCCTCTTCTTAATGTGCATCCTGACACTGCGAGAAATGTTCTTATCCAGTGTAAAATTCCATGGTTCATAAAAGCACATTATTATGTAAAAATAAATCACAGGAATTTTGTTGAGAGACCCAATGCAACCCTGTGGAGGAGAATATTGTTACATCACACCATGGTGATAAGGCCACCTGCTCCAGATCAAGATCTACGGATACTGGACCATTACTTGTTTCCTACTAGGCCTCATCTGCGACCCAACACTGACGGAACAGCTCACCTGTCCCGTGTATGGCTTGAACAACATGAACGTGGTCTTCCTGGAGCTCCTCAGCGACATGATAGTTCGACCTCATCTGATGATGATGATCCTCCTGGTCCCACAGTTCAATACGACAGTCCGTGAATTTAGTGCGCTTCGCACTCATTGCTATTATGGCAGGCATGTTGCCATATTGTCGGATAAGATTCCTTCTTATCCTTTACTTTTCTTAGTGCGCAGTTAGTGCGCTTGCTTTTGGCTATACGACAGGCCTGTTGTCGGTTGTCAGTCCTTGATAAGATTCGTTCTTATCTTTGCTTTTGTGTCAGTGCGTGGTGGACCCATGCCTTTAATAAAGCTTTCGTGAGTGGGCTGTACTCATGTTGATTGGAATCTTTACCGGTAACCTTTGTCTTCGGTTATTCGGTTTCCTGGTCTTAGGTCATCCCTGAAAAGCCTTGGATTGTCTATAAATTAGACTTTCCATCTCATTCACTACATCGGGTTTTTAGCGGAAGATACATCGGGTTAGGATCGAAGAAGAAAAGTTTGAAGTTTGAAGTTCGGCAAGATATAGGAGTCCAAAGTTTTCCAAAGTCTTGTGAGTTTGAAGTTATATGTTTAGTTCATGTCCATACTCTAGTCTCTGTAAATGGTGAATTAAAGTTTATAAATATTGATGAGTTTTCAGCCTTTGAAGATTTATTTGAGACAGACGATGTGTATGATATCGTTGTTATGATTTTAGTAGACTTATTTGGTGAAGATCTTGAGATCAATATTCACATATTCGGAATGCATTAAGTTTTACGTATTCTCATTCTTTTCATATTTATAAATTGTATCAGAGCTTGTATTTGGTATTAAAGCGGTGAGTAATGTTTGAGAATTTGAGGTGTTTGGTTCTTTAATGGTGTCTTGTTTTATTGAAATGGTATCGAGTCCGGAGTCGTTTGTTTGTTTATTGAAATGGTATCGAGCATTTCATAAACAAACAAACAAACTCATGCAACCATACCATTTCAATATACAAACACCATTAAAGAACAAACAAACTTCATTCGGATAATCGATACCATTTCATATATGAAACACCATTAAAGAACCAAACACCTCAAATTCCTCAAACACATCAATCTCAATATGCAAATCTGAATATATTTATAAATATGAAAGAACGAATCACGAAACTTAATCTGCATCCAAATATCAACAGAATATTGATCTCGGAAAGAATCTACCAAATAAGTTACTAAAATCATAATCATATCATACACATCGTCATGCTAAATAAATGAAATGTAAGAAACTCATCAATATTTATAAACTTTAATTCACCATTTAAGCGAACTCTATGGGACTGAACTAAACATATTTACTCACAAGACTATGGAGTATCTTCTTGAACCATACTTTTAATCTATCAACTTCTAAAACTTCTCTGATCTATCTTCTCGCCTAAAATCCGATATTTTCCTCTAATACCCGATGTAGTGAATGAGATGAACGAAGTCCAATTTATAGACAATCCAAGGCTTTTCACCGGATGACCTAAGACCGGAACCGATAACCGAAGACACCTTGGTTACCAGAAGATTCCCAACCAATGAGTACAGACTGACCCACTCACGAAAGCTTTATTAAAGGCATGGGTCCACCACGCACTGACACAAAAGCAAGATAAGAACGAATCTTATCAAAAACAAACCGACAACAGGCCTGTCGTATAGCCAAAAGAAAGCGCACTAACTGCGCACTAAGAAAAGTAAAGGATAAGATGGAATCTTATCCGACAATATGGCAACATGCCTGCCATAATAGCAATGAGTGCAAGGCGCACTGAAATCACGGACTATCGTCAGATTGAATCGTGGGGACCAGGGAGGGTCATCATCGATGAGGTGAAGTGAATGTACTGCCTTGTCTACGAGGAGCTCCAGGTAGACCTCTTTCATGCTGTTCAAGCCAGACACGGGACAGGTGAGCTGTTCCATCATTGTTAGGTTGCAAATGAGGCCTTGTAGGAAACAAGTAATGATCCAATATCCGTAGATCTTGATCCGGAGCAGGTGGCCTTATCACCATGGTGTGATGTAACAATATTCTCCTCCACGGGGTTGCATTGGGTCTCTCAACAAAATTCTGTGATTTATTTTTACATAATAATGTGCTTTTACGAACCATGGAATTTTACACTAGATAAGAACATTTCTCATGATGTCGATGCACATTAAGAAGAGAGAGTCGACACATTTAGTAGGAAGAAATTTAAGCAGAAATATTTAAAATGAGAAGAGATATACTTCTGTCTCCCAGAGATGGAGGTCGGTTCCATAAATCATAATGCAAAGGATGTTCTTCACCACATCCTGAGAACTCGAACCGCCATAATGTGTCCTTTTGGTATCGGTTATCCCGAGCCTCGAGACCTTCGACCGTAAGAAATGCTGGTTGTTCAACATTATATAATGATCTCCATTGCACAATGGAGACAACATTTTATCATTGGTTCTCAAGTGTATGATATCAAGGCCCCTGGTATGTCTGGATCGTAGAATGCGCATTCGCTTTACGACATGGCATATTCTTGAGTAGTAATAAGATCCTGAAATTAGAAGCGTTTGAGCTTCTTGAGACATACTGATTTATCATTCAAGACCAAGCTATCAATCTGGCTTTTGATGCCTGTGATCCCAGATAGTTCCATGGGGTTCATGAAAGATTTGTGTAACCCCAACAGACTTTGAATGTTCAGTTCTCTGCTTACAAAATCTGCAAGAGCATTGTTTTTCCCAGAGATATGTTCTACTGAAAACTCAAAGTTATCAAACCAAAGACCCCATCTTTGGAGTCTATTAAATGCAGTTTTATTGGCTGGATCGCCACCATTCAATCTTTTCTTAAAATCTTTAAGATCTGACCTAAGAATGAATGATTCATTTTGCACAAAAAATAAGAAAGCCTTGATTGCTTTCTTTGCAGCCAATAATTCCTTATGTGAAGAATGGTAATTTAACTTCGGAACCTTGCAAAGGCACCGAAGCAAATCTGCATATCTTTCTTTACCATCTTCACTTTTTCTTTGAATGGCTCCCAAAATTGTCACTTGGCGTCGCATTCTATGATTTTCATGCCGAGTCCTGGAAGAGACATGGTAGGAGCTCACGTACTTGTTTCTTTATTCTCGATCGCTTGTGTCATCTCCCGAGACCAACCAGGAGCATCTTTCTTGAGTCTTTTGTTAAGCGGCATACTATTGTCAAGCTATATTCTCGTAAAACCAGCAATATAGTTTACACATCCAAGGAAACGCTGCGCAACTTCGCTGTTTCTCAAGGATTTGATCAGAAAGTTCGATATTATTGCAACATGTTGTCATGCATGTGATAGTGCCGAACTGATTCTAATGCCGAGGAAATCAATTTCCTCTTTGAGACTTCAATTTTTGAGGGGACAGACAGATCCCATTTTTATATAGCATTTCAGCTTTCATAAAATCTTTCAAGATGAGTTATATGTTCTCTTAGAGACTTAGAAAAGATCGAATATCATCAATATAAACAATGAGAAATCGATAACTCACCAAATATTTTATCCATAATCTTTTGAAATATGGATGGGGTCGTCTTTCAATCCGGAAGCACCTTCCATTCATACGCCTCCTTCAGCACGATGAATGCCGTTTTATACATGTCTTCATTTTTCAAGAATATCTGCCAGAATCCGCTTTTAGATCGAATTTGCTGTATACTTTCGATCCTTTAATTCTTCTGAGGATATCATCCTTGGCAGGTATTGGGTGTTGAACCGCAGCAATAAATTTATTGAGTGGTTTATAATCAACCACTAATCTCTTCTTGTTTCTCAGCTGCTCACTCCTTTTATTGACATAAAAGGCAGTGCAAGACCATGGTGAATTGGATTCTTGATGAATCCGGCTTTCAACAATTTCTGGATTTCACCATGACATTCTTTCCTTTCTGCAGGAGGCATTCCTCTGTGGTGTGCCTTGAATCTGGGCACAACTTCATTTCCATTGCTATCTTTGACAAGCTGCAGATCTAAGGAACAATAATGTTTTTTCTGTTAACAAATGCATGTGGATCATCACTGCATACATTCTGTTTTATCTTAGATATGATCTCTTCTATACTTACAGAACAATTGGATATAGACTTATGTATCCAAGTATTGTTAACAGTCTTTACCTTTTGAGGTAAAGGAACTATAGACTGAAATGAATATCTCCTGGGAATTTTGACAGGAGGCTGAAACAGAAATATGTGCTCTTGGGATATACTGAATGTGTGACATTTTTGCAGAAAATCAACCCCAAGTAGACAGTCATAGTTTTCCATATTATGTTGATAGAAATTCTATTTCAATAGAATTTCCTTCAACATCTATTTTAACCCTTGCCATATTTTTACAGACAACTTCCCGTTTATCAAACTTAATTTTAGTGTGGGTGTTAACCCAACAATCAGCGGGAATAGCATATTGCCTGATTAAGCTAATTTCAGCACCCGTATCAACCATAGCATCTAAAACATATGGTTTGATATGTGGTATACAAATTGTAATGGCAATAAAAGGGTTTTGAGTGCAACTCAAAGTACATACCTCTGCATGGTTTTTCTTTCCTGCTAGATTCTGGTATGTTTCTTCTAGATTCTCTTCAGAATCTTTCTTCTCTTTTTCTTCTTCTTCTTCAGCTAGAGCTTATCTTATTTCATTCCGTAGCATTTGCTATCACCTTTTCTAAGCAGCTTCTATCCTCGGATCTTCTCCGGGTTACGTCAAACTTCCTTTGAAGCTGGATCTATAGAGGACTGTCCTGGTTCATATGAAGAATATACGGGGACTGGTTCCTCCGCCATACCTCTCCATGATCCCGACTTCCCCGGTGGGAACTTGTTTCGCTGATCCTCTCTTGAAATGGTGGTCTGATGGGAAAAGCTTCAAACGGCTCATCAGATTGTTCTTCCGCTTTTACTTTGCAGATTGCTTGTTCTAGCTCATTCGCCCGATGTAGCGATCTTGAAGATCTCTCGAGTTCTTTGCTCGAGCCATTTTTCTTGTCCTATGGGGACAGCTCTCTCATAAATCTGATCAAGACTTTCCATCTGTCTTCTTAAGAGATCTCGCTTGGAGGTATCATAGGGTGAACAAAATTTGAAACCATATTAATACGAAGTTAGCAAAAGAGGAATAGAACTATACCCACTTGCTCTTCGATCTTATCACCGTCTTCGATGCTCGCTCTTGGATCAAATTGCAGGTTCACCTTCTATGGATGCATAAGATATATCGACGAAAAATCATCGAATCGAAATAAAAGCATATTCTTCATCATCTATGCCTTTAATGGATAAGGCATTTACCTTGGCCTTACCTTTAGCGAATCACGCCGAGGACACTTTCGCATAGTGGTCCTCTTTGCATATGTAGCAAGTAGGCTTGAACTTCTTTGACTTGCCTAGATGCTTATACCTTCTGAATTTAAACTTTTTTCTGGGCTTGCTATCTCTGAACCTTTCTTTGTTCTTATATCTTTTGAATTTCTTTTTCTTTTCCTTTTTCCCACATCCTTCCCCTTTGAAAAAGTACAGTCTCTGCAAGAAGACTTACGGGAGGATTGAATTTCTAGTTCAGGACACCCAAATGGTTCTAGGGCATACTGCTCACAGAAGAGATTGCTCAGGGCTTTCTGATGTTTGAGCGCTTGTTTACGCTCCCATTTGTCCTTGCATAGTTTGGCATTACACTTATCTATGATCTGATTAATATGGCCAAAACTAAGCTCAGAAGTACGCATTCCATGCATTGCCTTTTTATATTGAGTGGAGAAATATGGCGGAAATGATTCAATGTAACGTAGACGCATGGTCTCGTCATTGATATTTCCGGAGCTGTAGTAGAGCTTCTGCATGAAGCACTGGTATTCTTTCACTCTTGTCATGTCGCAAAGCCGGGCCCGGAGGAACATTGCAGTATTCATCATTTTATCGTCATCAATATTGCCTATGAATTCCTTGATGACAGCTGCAGTCAAACCTGTAAAACCAGCTTGCAATATCATTTCTTTATTGGGAACTAAATCCCACCATTCTTTTAAAGACACCAACAAAACCGTTGGCAATTAGTAGCAGCAATGTTTCTAGGAGATCTACCATAAGTTTCTTGCTGGGTATTACCCCAACCAATCATAGCATGTATTAACTCTTTGATCTCTGAAACAGATTTACATTCAACCCTATAGAAATTAGGTTGTAATGTTTGTATCTTAGTGGCTGCTTGAAATCCAGGAGTAGATGTTTCACCCATTTGTTCATCAAAGACTGGGGGTTCAAACTCTGGATTTTCAATATGAGACTCAGCTGTTCCTTGTATGCTTAACATATTGACATTCTTATCCTTAAAGAATAAGGGTTTATATTCTTCTAAGACTTCCTTATAAGACTTTTTTGCAGAAGGATTGGCTAATTCTTGGACTTCAGACCAAGATGCTGCTTTAGTCCAATCACCTTCTTTTCTAGGAGTTAACTTTTGACTTAACTCTTGTATTCTAGGAAGAATTCGTGGAAGTTCTTGAGTTAAACATTGCTGAATCTGATCTATACGAGAATGAGTCTTTTCATTCTCATCTGAAGAAGCTGAGAGATGCCTGATTCTATCAGTTCATTTGTCTGAGTGGCCCTGGAATTGATAGTACTTTTTATACCAACAGTATGATCTACCAATGGTCAGTATTAGATCTACATTGCTTGATTTATTTTAGTTGGTAATTCTAAAACATTATGAAGTCGCTTTTGTTGGACTAATGTTTCTGTATTTTTGACAGATTTTTCTATACTATCAATTTTTCCTTACTAATAATTTGAGGGCACCTGCAGTATCTCCTTTTTTCTTAATTCAATTGCCTGCAGAGTTCTTTCTATAGCAGACATCTTTATGAGAAGTTTCTTCAACTTCTTCATGGACGGCCAATAAGGCTTTATTCGTCCAATTCAACATTTTAGAGCTCTCAGATGGCTCTATATCTTTGTTCACAGCCCTTTGATACCAGAAGACTGCCTTCTGGGTCTGATCTGGTGATATTAACTCATGTTGCTCTGTGATGGGAAAAGTAGTTCTTGAACTGGTAGTAGCCATGTTAATAGTAGGCCCATTGACAGGGGCGTACTTTTGACTTACAAGTTTTTCACAATCCGAACACCAAAGAAAATCAGTGGAGGGATCATGTGTTAAACTTTTATGGCTACATAAGAATAGCTTTTCTTCTTTCTGTTCCTTCTCATTCAGTGTACTGGAAGTTTCACCTACAGTGAAATATGATGATGTGGAGGCAACAGTACTTCTGGCAATCTGTCTTTTGACATACCAACATCGAACTTCTTCTAAAACTCAAAGTCACATTTTCTTTATTTTCAGTGACTGAGGTAGCATTTTCTAATTTGGGTTTGGCTGACCAACAAACTTTTTTCTAAGGTCCATTCTCTGGGGACCTTTATTTCGACCAGAGATCAACTCGGTTCTATCTTTTGACTTTCTAAATTCACGTGTGTCACCACGCTATCGCGCCTCTGACACGCCATGTTTCACACTGGATGGACATTGTGTTAACTTGATGATATGATTTTTATAATGTATGGCAGAGGGACAAGATCTCGTGCGCATATTCAAACCAGTGGTGGCTAAATGCAACTTTAAGACATCCTGAGAAGGTCATCCTTTGTAAGAGACACGGTAATTAGTTAGGATAAACTTCGAAGGAAATGGGTCCATTGTGAAGACCTGTTTGGATGGCAGCAAGGAGACTATCCTTAAAATTATCAAACCTAAGGTCCATCAAACAACACAAAATACTAGCATTTAGTCCTCTTCTAAATAACGGAGTTATCCTATTTGCACACAACCAACATGGGCAAATTTGTACGTAGACTGACGCTTTAGACTTTTTATATCGGATTTGTCGATTAAAGGAATATTATACTCACAGTTATTACTTTGGGCTCCAGCTATTGAATCACCGATTCCTAGTTTTAAATACAGTGGATGCTAATAACTGAAACCTATTAAGCTTAGAATAAACTTCATTATATGCTTTTTGGGAAGTTTCCACTCAGGAGTGGGACTTGACTCATCGATAACATTTATATCTTCATTAACAGAAAAGATTTCAGATAAGTTAATCAAACTTTCTTCATTTTCTACAACGGTGATGACCGGGAGAAGTGATCGGCCATTTTAGCATCGAGACTAGCAAGTAAGGAAGCGGAGAGGTTGAAGGTCGGGCAAAAATCGTCTTCAAAAATTGCGCCTTCACACGGCGTCTTACGGTTGCGATAGCCACACCAATCAACCTATAAATCTTTGTATAACTTGTGTTTACACCTGAAACTTTAAAGATTACCAACTGTATATTAATTTCATATCTGAACTTGCATCGAATATTAGAACTCTGTTTGTCCTAAGATTTTAACAACTCGTTACCAGATTATGATATTCTCACAACTTATCGTCAGCAAATTTTATTTCATTAGTCCTAAGATCTTTTTCCTAATTGGTATCGAGCTAAGCTCGATCTCTATAAGGTATGAGAGCTACAAATGGTAAAGTCTTCAAATTGGTATGAAAGCTTTCGTCCCCCTTGGGATACAAACCATGTTAAATGGCTTAAGATTGCAAAGAACTCGTATCAGAGATCTACAAACAGACCGTTAATATCGATGCAATTGAACTAGAGCAAAGTAAAGCGTAATCTCGTGAAAGTTTCACGAATTTTTCCCGACGATTTTAGGTCAATGGGTGTGGCTCTCGCTTCCTTACTGTGAAGGCCCAGTCCTAAAATGGCCGATCCTTCTCCTTGTAAGTCGCTTCATCCACCTTCTCCTAGAGTTTTAAAACTAGGAATCGGTGAATTCAAGTAGCTCAGAGTAATAATTGCGAATACAATATTCCTCTGATTGACAAAGCAGATATAAAAAGTCTAAAGCGTCAGTCTACGTATAAATTTGCCCATGTTGGTTGTGTGCAAATAGGGATAACCCGTTATTTAGAAGAGGTCTAAATGCTAGTATTTTGTGTTGTTTGATGGACCTTAGGTTTGATAATTTTAAGGATAGTCTCCTTGCTGCCATCCAAACAGGTCTCCATAATGGACCCATTTCCTTCGAAGTTTATCCTAACTACCCTGTGTCTCTCACAAAAGATGACCTCCTTCAGGATGTCTTAAAGTTGCATTTAGCCACCACCGGTCTCAATATGCGCACAGGATCTTGTCCACTGGCCATACACTATAAAATCATATACTGATCAAGTTAACACAATGTATCCAACATGTGAAACATGGCGTGTCCAAGGGCAGTAGCGTGGTGACACACGTTAATTTAGAAAGTCAAAAGATAGAACCAGAGTTAATCTCCTGGTCTGACATAAAGGTCCCCAGAGAATGGACCTTAGCAAAAAAGTTTGTTCAATCAGCCAAACCCAAATTAGAAAATGCTACCTCAGTCACCGAAAATAAAGATAATGTGACTTTGAGTTTTAGAAGAAATTCTGATGTTGGTATGTCAAAAGACAGTTGCCTAGAAGTAATTCTGTTGCCTCTACATCATCATATTTCACTGTAGGTGAAACTTCTCCGTACACATGTAATGAGAAAGGAACAAAAAGAGGAAAAGATATTCTTATGTAGCCATAAAAGTTTAACACATGATCCTTCCACTGATTTTCTTTGGTGTTCGGATTGTGAAAAACTTGTAAGTCAAAAGTATGCCCCTGTAAATGGGCCTACTATTAACATGGCTTCTACTAGTACAAAAGTTTCTTTTCCCATTACAGAGCAACATGAGTAATATCACTGATCGACCCGCAAGGCGCTTCTGTATCAAAGGGCTGTGAACAAAGAAATAGAGCCATCTGAGAGCTCTAAAATGATAAACTGGACAAATAAAGCTTTATTTGTTGTCCATGAAGAAGTTCAAGAAACTTCTACTAAATTGTCTGCCATAGAGAAAACCTTGCAGGCAATTGAATTAAGAAAAAAGGAGATACCGCAGTAGCACTCAAAGTTGTTAATGAGCAAAATTGATAGAATAGAAAAATCTGTTCAAAATATAGAAACATTAGCACAACAACAGCTTCATAATGTTTCTGTAGAATTACCAACTAAAATAAATCAATCAAGAATCGATCTAATACAACCATTAGTTGATCATATTGTTGGTATAAAAGGTACTATCAATTCCAACAATACAGATAAATGAATGAAATAGAGTCGGGTATCTCTCGGCTTTCAGATGAGAATGAAAAGACTCATTCTCGTATAGATCGATTCAAGCAATGCTTAACTCAGAACTTCCTAGATTATTCCTAGAATACAGGAGATAAGTCAAAAGTCACTCTCTAGAAAAGAAGGAGATTGGACTAAAGCAAAGATCTTGGTCTCAAGTACAAGAATTAGCCAATCCTTCCGCAAAAATCTTATAAGGAAGTCTTAGAAGAATATAAACCCTTATTCTTTAAAGATAAGAATGTCAACATATGTAAGCATACAAGGAACAATGAGTCTCATATTGAAAATCCGTAGTTTGAACCTCCGCCTTTGATGAACAAATGGGTGAAACATCTACTCCCGGATTTCAAGCAGCCACTAAAATACAGACATTACAACCTAACTTCTATAGGGTTGAATGTAAATCAGTTTCAGAAATCAAGGAGTTAATCCATGCTATGATTGGTTGGGGTAACACCCAACAAGAAACTTATGGTAGATCTCCTAGAAACATTGCTGCTACTAATAGCCAACGGTTTCGTTGGTGTGTTAAAAGAATGGTGGGATCTTAGTTCCCAATAAAGAAATGATATTGCAGTAGGGTTTCACAGTGTCTAATAAAGCAATGTCGTCATCAAAGAATTCATAGGCAACATATTGATGACGACAAAATGATGAATACTGCAATGTTCCTCCGCAAGGCTCTGTGATATGACCCGAGTGAAAGAATACCAATGCTTCATGCAGAAGCTTTATTACAGTTCCGGAAATATCAATGACGAGACCATGCGTCTGCGTTACATTGAATCATTTCCGCCATACTTTTCCACCCAATACAAAAAGCAATGCATGGTATGCGTACTTCTGAACTTAGTTTTGGCCATATTAATCAAATCATAGATCAATGTAATGCCAAACTATGCAAGGACAAATGGGAGCGCAAACAAGCGCTCAAGCATCAGAAAGCCCTGAGCAATCTCTTCTGTGAGCAGTATGCCCTGGAACCATTTGGGTGTCCCGAATTGGAAATTCAATCCTCCCGTCGGAAGTCTTCTTGCAAAGACTGTACTTTTTCAAAGGGGAAGGATGTGTGGAAAAAGAAAAAGAAAGAAATTCAAAAGATATAAGAACAAAGAAAAATTCGTAGATAAAAAGCCCAGAAAAAAAGTTTAAATTCGTAAAGAATAAGCATTTAGGCAAGTCAAAGAAGTTTAAGCCTACTTGCTATATATGCAAAGAGGACCACTATGCAAATCAGTGTCCTCAGCGAGATTCTGCTAAAGGTAAGGCCAAGGTAAATGCCTTATCTATAAAAGGCATAAATGATGATGAATATGCTTTTATTTCTGATTCTGACAGCTTTTCGTCAGATATATCTTATGCATCCATAGAAGGTGAACCCTGCAATCTGATCAAAAGCATCGATGACAAAGCGATGAAATCTTCAAGATAGTGGGTATAGTTCTGTTCCCTCTTTTGCTAACTTCAGTATTAATATGGTTTCAAATTTTGTTCACCCTATGATACCTCCAAGCGCAGATCTCTTAAGAAGACAGATGGAAAGTCTTCAATCAGTTTATGAAAGCTGTCCCCCATGGGACACAGCCAGAAAAATGGCTCTGAGCAAAGAACTCAGAGATCTCCAAGACCGCTACATCGCATGTAATGAATTAGAACAAAGTAATCGCAAAGAAAGCGAAGAACAATCGATGAGCCGTTTGAAGCTTTTCCTATCGGCCACCATTCCAACAGAGAGGATCCGCAGCAGAGACAAGTTCCCACCGGGGAAGAGGATCATGAATAATTATGGCGAGGTCGTGGCAGAGGAATCACCTCCCCGTATATTCTTCATATGAACCAGACAAGCCTCTACGATTCCGGCTTTTCAAAGGAAGTTTACAAAACCCGGAGAAGATCCAGATGAATTACTAGAGAAAGTAATAGCAAACGCCACGTATGAATACAAGTAAGCTCCTTGCAGAGGAGGAGAAAGAAAAGACAGATTCTGAAGAAAATCTTGAAGAAACATATCAGAATCTTGCAAAGGAAAAAGAAAGTGCAAAGGTATGTACTTTAAGTTGCACTCAAAACCCTTTTATTGCCATTACAATTTGTATACCTCACATCAAACCATATCTTTTAGATGCTATGGTTGATACTGGTGTTGAATTAGCTTAATCGAGACAATATGCTATTCCTCATCGATTGTTGGGTTAACACCCACACTAAAATTAAGTTTGACAAACGGGAAGTTGTCTGTAAAAATATGGCAAGGGTTAGAATAGATGTTGAAGGAAATTCTATTGAAATAGAATTCTATCAACATAATATGGAAAACTATGACTGTCTACTTGGGGTTGATTTTCTACAAAAATGTCACACATTCAGTATATCCCAAGATCATATATCCTTGTTTCAGCCTCCTGTCAAAATTCCCAGGAGATATTCATTTCAGTCTATAGTTCCTTTACCTCAGAAGGTAAAATCTGTTAACAATACTTGGATCCATAAGTCTATATCAAATTGCTCTGTAAGTATAGAAGAGATTATATCTAAGATAAAACAGAATGTATGCAGTGAAGATCCACATGCATTTGTTAACAGGAAAAAACACTATTGTTCCTTAGATCTGCAGCTCGTCAAAGACAGCAATGGAAATGAAGTTGTGCCCAGATTCAAGGCACACCACAGAGGAATGCCTCCTGCAGAAGAAAGGAATGTCATGGTGAAATTCAGAAATTGTTAAAAGCAGGATTCATTCAAGAATCCAATTCACCATGGTCTTGCACTGCCTTTTATGTTAATAAAAGGAGTGAGCAGATAAGAAACAAGAAAAGATTGGTGGTTGATTATAAACCACTCAATAAGTTTATTGCTGCTGTCCAACACCCAATACCTGCCAAGGATGATATCCTCAGAAGGATCAAAGGATCGAAGGTCTACAGCAAGTTCGATCTAAAAGCGGATTCTGGCAGATATTCTTAAAAATGAAGACATGTATAAAACGGCATTCATCGTGCCAGGTGGACAGTATGAATGGAAAGTGCTTCCATTCGGATTAAAGACAGCCCCATCCATATTCCAAAAGATTATGGATAAAATATTTGGTGAGTTATCAGATTTCTCATTGTTTATATTGATGATATTCTCATCTTTTCTAAGTCTCCTAAAGAGCATATAACTCATCTTGAAAGATTTTATGAAACTGTGTATAAAAATGGGATCTGTCTGTCCCCCTCAAAAATTGAAGTCTTCAAAGAGGAAATTGATTTCCTCGGCATTAGAATCAGTTCTGGTACTATCACCATGCAGCAACATGTAGTAGCCAACATCCAGAACTTTCCTGATCAAATCCTCGAGAAACAGCAGTTGCAGCGTTTCCTTGGATGTGTAAACTATATTGCTGGTTTTTACCAGAATATAGCCGCTGACAGAGTACTGCTTAATAAAAGGCTCAAGAAAGATGCTCCTAGCTGGTCTCAGGAGATGACACAAGCAGTACAGAGAATAAAGAAGCAAGTTCGTGAGCTCCCAGCCATGTCTCTTCCAGGACCTGGCATGAAAATCATTGAATGCGATGCCAGCGAACAATTTTGGGGAGCTGTTCTCAAAGAAAAAGCTGAAGATGGTAAAGAAAAGGTATGCAGGTTTGCTTCTGGTGCCTTTCAAGGTTCCGAATTAAATTACCATTCTTCGCATAAAGAATTATTGGCTGCAAAGAAAGCAATTAAGGCTTTCTTATTTTTCGTTCAAAATGAATCATTCATTCTTAGATCAGATCTTAAAGATTTTAGAAAAAGATTGAATGGTGGTGATCCAGCCAATAAAACTGCATTTAATAGACTCCAAAGATGGGGTCTTTGGTTTGATAACTTTGAGTTTTCAGTAGAACATATCTCTGGGAAAAATAATGCTCTTGCAGATTTTGTAAGCAGAGAACTGAATACATCAAAGTCTGTCGGGGTTACACAAGTCTTTCATGAACCCCATGGAACCATCTGGGATCACAGACATGCAAAAGCCCAGATTGACAGTTTGGTCTTGAATGATAATAGGATGTCTCAAGAAGCTCAGACGCTTCTTATTTCAAGGGATCTCATCTCCACTCAAGAATATGCCATGTCAGAAACTGAATGCAGATTCTTTGATCCAGACATTCCAGGACGTCTGTACCATACACTTCAAGAGCCAATGATAAAATGCTGTCTCCATTGGCAATGGAGATCATTATATGCTATGGAACAACCTGATTTCTTACCAGTCGAAGGTCTCAGACTCAGGCAGCTGATACCCAGAAAGGACACATTATGGCGGTTCGAGTTTTCTAGGATGTGGACTGAAGAACATCCGTTGCATTATGATTTGTGGAATCGACCTCCATCCCTGGGAGACAGGAAGTATATCTCATCCCATTTTAAATACTTCCTATTAAATTTCTTCCTACTAAATTGTCTGACTCTCCTCTTCTTAATGTGCATCCTGACACTGCAAGGAACATTCTAATCCAGTGCAAAATTCCATGGTTTGTGAAAGCACATTATTATGTAAAAATAAATCACAGGAATCTTGTTGAAAGACCTAATGCAACCCTGTGGAGGAGAATTCTTTTACATCACACCATGGTGATAAGGCCACCTGCTCCAGATCAAGATCTACGGATACTGGATCACTATTTGTTTCCTACAAGGCCTCATTTACAACCTAACACCGACGGAACAGCTCATCTATCCCGTGTCTGGCTTGAACAACATGAAAGGGGTCTTCCTGGAGCTCCTCAACGACAAGATAGTACTTCTTCATCTGATGATGACCCTCCTGGTCCCTCAGTCCAATTTGATAGTCCGTGACTCTCAGTGCGCCTCGCACTTCACCTTTTGCTATCATGGCAGGCATGTTGCCATGTTGTCGGATAAGATTCTATCTTATCCTTTGCTTTTCTTAGTGCGCAGTTAGTGCGCTTTCTTTTTGGCTATACGACAGGCCTGTTGTCGGTTGTCCTTGATAAGATTCGTTCTTATCTTTGCTTTTGTGTCAGTGCGTGGTGGACCCATGCCTTTAATAAAGCTTTCGTGAGTGGGCTGTACTCATGTTGGTTGGAATCTTACTGGTAACCTTGTCTTCGGTTATCCGGTTTCCGGTCTTAGGTCATCCCGGTGAAAAGCCTTGGATTGTCTATAAATTAGACTTTCCATCTCATTCACTACATCGGGTTTTTAGATGGAAATATACTCGGGTTTTAGGCGAAGATCGAAGAAGAAGAAAAAGTTGAAGTTTGAAGTCGGTATAAGGAGTTCAGAAGTCCAGTTAAGAAGTCTTGTGAGTTATAATGTTTAATTCAGTCCATGTTTTAGTCTCTGTAAATGGTGATTTAAAATTCATAAATATTGATGAGTTTTCAGAATTTGAAGATGTATTTGAGATAGAGGATGTGTTTGATATCGTTGTTATGATTCTAGTAGATCTATTTGGTGAAGATGCCGAGATCAATATTCTGTTGATATTTGGTACAAATTAAATTTATTGATATCCTATTTTCAATTGAATCTTGGTAGTTAGTCAGAAATATATCAAGTAAAGATCATTGCATAAGTTGGTATATGAATTGATTTGTTTGAATTATATTTTTGGTTGTTTTAAGTTATTTATGTATTTATTTGATAAGATTTCATAGTATCGAGCTTATTTCGAGATCATCAAGTTTGGATATGAGTTTTGTTCGTTTTGGTATTTAAGATCTTTATGGTATCGTTTGAAAAAGTTCTTAGACATTTGAGAGTTGATGATCGAGATAAGTTAGGACAAGAGTTCTAATATTGATACGATGATTATATTGTTCGGTAAAGTTTCAATTCCGTAGAACACAAGTTAATATAGCAATTCCATAGGTTGATTGGTGTGGCTATCGCAACCGTAAGACGCCGTGTGAAGGCGCAACAGTAAGACGAATATTGCCCGACGTTTGTTCAACCTCTGCTTCCTTGCTTGTTAGTCACAGCCAAATGGCCGATACTTCTCCAAGATCGTCCACTGTAGAATCTGAAGAAAGTCATTTGATTAACTTGTCTGACGTCTTCTCTGTTAATGAAGATATTAGTGTGATAGATGAAACCAGTCCCACTCCTGAGTGGAAACTTCCCAAAAAGGCATATAGTGATGTTTATTCAAAGCTTAATAGATTTCAGTTATTAGCCTCCACTGTATTTAAAACTAGGGAGTCCGTAATTCAAGTAGCCCAAAGTAATAATTGTGAATATAATATTCCTCTAATAGACAAAGCCGATATAAAAAGTCTAAAGCGTCATCACCACCTATAAATTTGCACATGTAGGTTGTGTTCAAATAGGAATAACCCCATTATTTAGAAGAGGTCTAAATGCTAGTATTTTGTGTTGTTTGATGGACCTTAGGTTTGATAATTTTAAGGATAGTCTCCTTGCAGCCATCCAAACCGGTCTCCATAATGGACCAATTTCCTTCAAGTTTTCCCTAATTACCCCGTGTCTCTCACAAAAGATGACCTCCTTCAGATGTCTTAAAATTGCATTTAGCCACCACTGGTCTCAATATGCGCACAGGATCTTGTCCACTGGCCATACATTATAAAATCATATACAGACTGGTTAACACAATGTATCCAGCTGTGAAACATGGCGTGTCCAAGGGCAGTAGCGTGGTGACACACGTTAACTTTAGAAAGTCAAAAGATAGAACCAGAGTTGATCTCCTGGTCAGAGATAAAGGTCCCCAGAGAATGGACCTTAGCAAAAAAGTTTGTTCAATCAGCCACCTAAGTTAGAAAATGCCACCTCAGTTACTGAAAATAAAGATAATGTGACTTTGAGTTTTAGAAGAAATTCTGATGTTGGTATGTCAAAAAGACAGTTGCCTAGAAGTAATTCTGTGGCCTCTACATCATCATATTTCACCGTAGGTGAAACTTCTGGTACACAGAATGAGAAAGATAACAAAGAGGAAAAGATATTCCTATGTAGCCATAAAAGTTTGACACATGATCCCTCCACTGATTTTCTTTGGTGTACGGATTGTGAAAAACTTGTAAGTCAAAAGTATGCCCCTGTAAACGGGCCTACTATTAACATGGCTTCTACAAGTACTAGAGCTTCTTTTCCCATTACAGAGCAACATGAGCTAATATCACCAGATCGACCCAGAAGGCAGTCTTCTGGTATCAAAGGGCTGTGAACAAAGATATAGAGCCATCAGAGAGCTCTAAAATGATAAACTGGACAAATAAAGCTTTATTAGCTGTCCATGAAGAAGTTCAAGAATCTTCTGATAAATTGTCTGCTATGGAAAAAACCCTACAGGCAATTGAATTAAGAAAGAAAGGAGATACTGCAGGTGCCTCAAAGTTGTTAACAGGAAAATTGATAGCATAGAAAAATCTGTTCAAAAATAGAAACATTAGCCCAACAACAGCTTCATAATGTTTCTGTTGAATTACCAACTAAAATAAATCAATCTGTAACAGATTTAGTACAACCATTGGTTGATCATATTGTTGGTATAAAAGGTACTATCAATTCCAGAACAATACAGACAAATGAATTGATAGAGTCAGGTATCTCTCAGCTTCAGGATGAGAATGAAAAGACTCATTCTCGTATAGATCAGATTCAGCAATGCTTAACTCAAGAACTTCCTAGAATTATTCCTAGAATTCAGGAGATAAGTCAAAAACTCACTCCTAGAAAGAAGGAGATTGGACTAGAGCAGCTTCTTGGTCTGAAGTACAAGAATTAGCCAATCCTTCTAACAAGAAATCTTATAAGGAAGTCTTAGAAGAATATAAACCCTTATTCTTTAAGGATAAGAATGTCAATATGTTAAGCATACAAGGAACAGCTGAGTCTCATATTGAAAATCCAGAGTTTGAACCTCCAGTCTTTGATGAACAAATGGGTGAAACATCTACTCCTGGATTTCAAGCAGCCTAAAATACAGACATTACAACCTAACTTCTATAGGGTTGAATGTAAATCTGTTTCAGAGATCAAAGAGTTGATCCATGCTATGATTGGTTGGGGTAACACCCAAAGAAGAAACTTATGGTAGATCTCTAGAAACATTGCTTACTACTTCTGATAGCCAACGGCTTCGTTGGTGTGTTAAAAGAATGGTGGGATCTTAGTTCCCAATAAAGAAATGATATTGCAAAGCTGGGTTTCACAGTCTAACAAAGCAGCCGTCATCAAAGAATTCATAGGCAACATTGATGACGACAAAATGATGAATACTGCAATGTTCCTCCGGCAAGGCTCGTGATATGACCGAGTAAAGGAATATCAATGCTTCATGCAGAAGCTTTATTACAGTTCCGGAAACATCAATGACGAGACCATGCGTCTTCGTTACATTGAATCCTTTCCTCCATACTTTTCCACCCAGTATAAAAAAGCAATGCATGGCATGCGTACTTCAGAGCTTAGTTTTGGTCATATTAATCAAATTATAGATCAATGTAATGCCAAACTATGCAAGGATAAGTGGGAGCGTAAGCAAGCGCTTAAACATCAGAAAGCTCTGAGCAATACTTTCTGTGAATAGTTCTCCCTGGAACCATTTGGGTGTCCAGAATTAGAAATTCAGTCTTCCCGACGAAAGTCTTCCTGTAAAGACTGTATTTTTTCAAAGGGGAAGGATGTGTGGAAAAAGAGAAAGAAATTCAAAAGGTATAAAAACAGAGAAAAATTCAGGGATAAAAAGCCCAGAAAAAAGTATAAATTCAGAAAGAATAAGCATGTAGGGAAGTCAAGAAAGTTTAAACCTACTTGCTATATTTGTAAGGAGGATCACTATGCAAACCAGTGTCCTCAGCGAGATTCTGCTAAAGGTAAAGCCAAAATAAATGCTTTATCTATAAAAGGCATAAATGAAGAGGAGTATGCTTTTATTTCTGATTCTGACAGTTTTTCGTCAGATATATCTTATGCATCCATAGATGGTGAACCTTGCAATCTGATTCAACAAGCATCAGATGACAGTGACAGTACTGAAGATAGTGGATATAGCTCTATTCCCTCTTTTGCTAACTTCAGTATTAATATGGTTTCAAATTTTGTTCACCCTATGATACCTCCAAGTGCAGATCTCTTAAGAAGACAGATGGAAAGTCTTCAGTCAGTTTATGAAAGCTGTCCCCCATGGGACACAGCAAGAAAAATGGCCCTGGATAAGGAACTCAGAAATCTCCAAGACCGTTACATCAGACAGAATGAATTAGAACAAAGTAAAGCAGAAGAGAAGAATCAATGAGCCGTTTGAAGCTTTTCCTATTAGGCCACCATTCCAACAGAGGATCCGACAGAGACAAGTTCCCACCAGGGGAAGAGGATCATGGAATAATTATGGCAGAGGTCGTGGCAGAGGAATCAGTCCTCCTGTATATTCTTCATATGAACCAGGACAAGCCTCTACAGATCCAGCTTCAAAGGAAGTTTACAAAACCTGGAGAAGATCCAGGATTGAATTACTAGAGAAAGTAATAGCAAATGCCACAGAAGAATACAGTAAGCTCCTTGCAGAGAAGAGAAAGAAAAGACAGATTCTGAAGAAAATCTTGAAGAAACATATCAGAATCTTGCAAAGGAAAAAGAAAGTGCAAAGGTATGTACTTTGAGTTGCACTCAAAACCCTTTTATTGCCATTACAATTTGTATACCTCACATCAAACCATATCTTTTAGATGCTATGGTCGATACTGGTGCTGAGATTAGCTTAATCAGACAATATGCTATTCCCTCTGATTGTTGGGTTAACACCCACACTAAAATCAAGTTTGATAAACGGGAAGTTGTCTGCAAACATATGGCAAGGGTTAGAATTGATGTTGAAGGAAATTCTATTGAAATAGAATTCTATCAACACAATATGGAAAACTATGACTGTCTACTTGGGGTTGATTTTCTACACAAATGTCACACATTCAGCATCTCCCAAGACCATATATCCCTGTTTCAGCCTCCTGTCAAAATTCCCAGGAGATATTCATTTCAGTCTATAGTTCCTTTACCTCAGAAGGTAAAATCAGTTAACAATACCTGGATCCATAAGTCTATTTCAAATTGCTCTGTAAGTATAGAAGAGATTGTATCTAAGATAAAACAGAATGTATGCAGTGAAGATCCACATGCATTTGTTAACAGGAAAAAACACTATTGTTCCTTAGATCTGCAGCTCGTCAAAGACAGCAATGGAAATGAAATTGTGCCCAGATTCAAGGCACACCACAGAGGAATGCCTCCTGCAGAGAGAAAGGAATGTCATGGTGAAATTTAAATCATGTTAAAGCGGATTCATTCAAGAATCCAATTCACCATGGTCTTGCACTGCCTTTTATGTTAATAAAAGGAGTGAGCAGCTAAGAAACAAGAAAAGATTGGTGGTCGATTATAAACCACTCAATAAGTTTATTGCTGCTGTTCAACACCCAATACCTGCCAAGGATGATATCCTCAGAAGAATCAAAGGATCGAAGGTCTACAGCAAGTTCGATCTAAAAGCGGATTCTGGCAGATATTTTTAAGAAATGAAGACATGTATAAAACGGCATTCATCGTGCCAGGTGGACAGTATGAATGGAAAGTGCTTCCATTCGGATTAAAAACAGCCCCATCCATATTCCAAAAGATTATGGATAGAATATTTGGTGAGTTATCAGATTTCCTCATTGTTTATATTGACGATATTCTGATCTTTTCTAAGACTCCTAGAGAGCATATAACTCATCTTGAAAGATTTTATGAAACTGTTTATAAAAATGGGATCTGTCTGTCCCCCTCAAAATTTGAAGTCTTCAAAGAGGAAATTGATTTCCTCGGCATTAGAATTAGTTCTTCGTACTATCACCATGCAAAACATGTAGTAGCCAACATCCGAACTTTCTGATCAAATCCTCGAGAAACAAAGCAGCTGCATGCTTTCTTGATGTGTAAACTATATTGCTGGTTTTTACCGAATATATATAGCTGATGAGTCTTGCTTAATAAAAGGCTCAAGAAGGATGCTCCTGGCTGGTCTCGGAGATGACACAAGCAAGACAGAGAGAATAAAGAAGCAAGTTCGTGAGCTCCCAAAGCCATGTCTCTTCCAGACTGGCATGAAAATCATTGAATGCGACGCCAAAAACAATTTTGGGGAGCCATTCTCAAAGAAAAAGTCAAGATGGTAAAGAAAAGGTATGCAGGTTTGCTTTTGGTGCCTTTCAAGGTTCCGAATTAAATTACCATTCTTCGCATAAAGAATTATTGGCTGCGCAAAGAAAGCAATTAAGGCTTTCTTATTTTTTGTTCAAAATGAAACATTCATTCTTAGATCTGATCTTAAGGATTTTAAAAAAGATTGAATGGTGGCGACCCTGCCAATAAGACTGCCTTTAATAGACTCCAAAGATGGGGTCTGTGGTTTGACAACTTTGAGTTTTCAGAGAACATATCTCTCGGGAAAATAATGCTCTTGCAGATTTTGTAAGCGAGAACTCGAATACATCAAAGTCTGCGTCAGGGTTACACAAGTCTTTCATGAACCCCATGGAACCATCTGGGATCACAGGCATGCAAAAGCCCAGATTGACAGTTTGGTCTTGAATGATAATAGGATGTCTCAAGAAGCTCAGACGCTTCTAATTTCAAGGGATCTCATCTCCACTCAAGAATATGCCATGTCAGAAACTGAATGCAGATTCTTTGATCCAGACATACCAGGACGCCAATATCATACACTTCAAGAACCAATGATAAAATGCTGTCTCCATTGGCAATGGAGATCATTATATGCTATGGAACAACCTGATTTCTTACCAGTCGAAGGTCTCAGGCTCAGACAACTGATACCTAGAAAGGACACATTATGGCGGTTCGAGTTTTCAAGGATGTGGACTGAAGAACATCCATTGCATTATGATTTGTGGAATCGACCTCCATCTCTGGGAGACAGGAAGTATATCTCATCCCATTTTAAATACTTCCTATTAAAATTTCTTCCTACTAAATTGTCTGACTCTCCTCTTCTTAATGTGCATCCTGACACTGCAAGAAATATTCTAATCCAGTAAAAATTCCATGGTTTGTAAAAGCACATTATTATGTAAAAATAAATCACAGGAATCTTGTTGAAAGACCCAATGCAACCCTGTGGAGGAGAGTATTGTTACATCACACCATGGTGATAAGGCCACCTGCTCCAGATCAAGATCTACGAATACTGGATCACTACTTGTTTCCTACAAGGCCTCATTTACAGCCTAACAACGACGGAACAGCTCATCTGTCCCGTGTCTGGCTTGAACAACATGAAAGAGGTCTTCCTGGAGCTCCTCAACGACATGATAGTACGTCTTCATCTGATGATGACCCTCCTGGTCCCTCAGTCCAATTTGATAGTCCGTGATTCTCAGTGCGCCTCGCACTCATTTCTTATCATGGCAGGCATGTTGCCATGTTGTCGGATAAGATTCTATCTTATCTTTTACTTTTCTTAGTGCGCTTGTAGTGCGCTTTCTTTTTGGCTATACGACAGGCCTGTTGTCGGTTGTCCTCGGATAAGATTCGTTCTTATCTTTGCTTTTGTGTCAGTGCGTGGTGGACCCATGCCTTTAATAAAGCTTTCGTGAGTGGGTCAGTACTCATGTTGGTTGGAATCTTACCTTGTAACCTGTGTCTTCGGTTATCGGTTTCCGGTCTTAGGTCATCCCGGTGAAAAGCCTTGGATTGTCTATAAATTGACTTTCCATCTCATTCACTACATCGGGTTTTTAACGAAATACATCGGGATTAGATCGAAGAAGAAAGTTTTAGAAGTTCAAGATAAGGAGTCCAAGTTCCAATACTCCAAGTCTTGTGAGTTAATATGTTTAATTCACCATGCTCTAGTCTCTCGTAAATGGTGAATTAAAGTTTATAAATATTATTCATAACATCAAGAAAGTTGAAATACAAATTTAAATCTTCATTACCCCTCTTTTTTTTGCTCTTAATTCCAGACAATTTTGAAGCAGGACAAATACCAATGTGTTCCTCCACACTCAGCACCAAAGAAGATATATGTGGGAATAAAACGTGTTCAGCAAGTGTGCTTCTTAACAAAATTTGTTGACTGAACCATCATCATGTCCACAAGGAGTGTTCCTAGAGTTATATAAAGCAGTAAATTGTGGTTGCTAGAGTTATATAAAGCAGCGTATCTACCATCATAGTAACTTTTCAAATATGATATTGGGTTGAAATTATCATGGTTCGCAATAGTTTAGGACGTAATAACCGATAGATATGTTACAGGGGAAGAATATATATGATGTAAGGGGAAAATAATGCATTATGACACTACAGTTTGTCATCAGTCATTGCAGGTTTCTGTAGTTACAGGATAGAGGCCAGGGGTGAAAAGTTGAGGAGCATCTGTAAATGCAAACATAATTTTCTCTAACTACGATCGTCAATTGAGAGTATGCTCTCACCAGTTACAGACTTAGACTGACTACCATATTCTCTGAGGTGCAGATGGAAGCAATTCATTTTTAGATGTTTTCTGCTACTATTTTCCTGTATCCGAATCTGAGGAGCTTGGCTATTTATCTTCGAGAATAAGTCGCCCTCAGACATGGGATTTGCAAGGGAAGCTGAGGACTACCCAATTGATTGCCTCCTTCCTCCAAACTCTTCCGGCAGTTTGAGTTGTTAAGTGTTATTTGGATGCTATGGTTACCCACACAAACGAAAATAGATTGGTGAGCCTGCATCCCCCTCTGCAAGCAGCTACCACAGTACCTACATCATCCTTTTCTTCAATAGATGTGGTGAATCCATTTTTCTTTGACATGGAGGGTTAGCTACTTTTTGTTTGATTTCAAGGGGAAACAGACAGACACTCATTACCAACTTCCTCTCTCCTTATAGAGGACCATCAGCCATGAAGTCCACAAACGTCAGGTCTTTCATAAGTCCTCAGGATATCCTGATAACTTCCGGTTCTTTTGTACCCATCATAATGTTTTTGGTCCTGAGTAGGTTCACATGAATTTGCAGATTACGGACTTTTCCTTTGACATCTGCAAATGTGCTCCATTGAATCCATCAATAAGTGTAATTTAGGTGGAGCTTCTATCCTCATATAGCATCCATTTACCTTTTTGGCTGGAAAATTTGGCCTGATAATGGATTTTTGTGCATGTTGGTGCAGATCTTTTATCAGATCATCTGTTGAAACCTGAGAGATTTCCCAAGAGACAGCAGATCTGATTGTCAGGTGGTGGAGCCTGAAAAGGAGACCATGGCCTCCCTCCTTGGGAGAACTCTTGAGTCCTGATTAGTAGAAGGGGAATGAGCTGGTCTTGCTGATGTAATTTGTGCAAGCAAAGAATCTAATGTGGGGAGTAGCCAGGAACATGGGAAAGCAAACAGCTTGCTCTCAATGATTAGACTTTTGTTGGATAAGTGGATATTTTTGATATGTATTTTTATTTAGTTGTAAATTGTTAAGCTCTTGTTAGTAAATTGTATTAAGTAGTTGGTTGATACTATTTGTATTTATCTTTGTATACAACATTTTTACGAAAATGTTTGTATGTCATTAGGTGTTCCTAGAATAGTTTATATTTATCATCATCACAATGATTGCCAGCCTGGATTTTTGTTTTTTAATCAAAATTTTATTTCAAAAGAAAAATATTTTTACAATTTCGACTATGCCAAGCTTGGAAACTATTAGTCCAATCCTGAGCATTATAAAGCAAACCAAACTTAATAGAAATCATGAAGGATAATCTAATTTCAAAATAGCTCTCATGTCTTCCTGATCTCGTTGAGGCCACCAAAGAGGAGGATCACCATAGCAGCCTATGTCATGATTGTCCAGAGCCCAATTTGCCAAAGCATCTGCCACTTGATTTCTCTGTCGAGGAATGTGACTGATTTGCATCAATTGAAACTTAGCCTGCAAACCTTTGATTTTACTTATTTCTCTCGCAATCTGCCAATTTGAACTCCTTTGTTTCTCTGTAATAGTCAACATCCTAACAATAATCTTGGAGTCAGATTCCACCTGCACCTGAGTCCACCCACACTTAATAGCCTCTTGCAGACCTCTATAAATAGCTCTGACCTCAGCAATATTATTAGTAGTGGTTCCCAGATTTTCAACAAACATAAAAGTAACTTTCCCATCATAAGTTCTTCCAATGCCCCCATTGCCGCCTTTCCCGGATTTCCCCTGGAAGCCCCATCCTGGTTATTATGCCAATTAGAAAGATTCTTGTTATTGTGTTAGTCTCCTGTAAAAAGAGGATTGAGAGCCAGGCAGACCAAAATTTCCTTAGAGGCATATGTGAGAGTTTGTCCTTATAAGTTATAAATACAACTTAAAATTTTGAGATTTAAGTCAGATTTTCTAATTTTGAAAAATGCATACTAAGGAGAGGAGCCAATAGTGGAGCATGGACCAATAATGGTGAGGGTATTTGTGGTTGACTAGTACATGTACATTTGTCATTCAACATTTGAAAAAAATTAGCTAATAAAATGTGTCACATCAAATCACATCAAAATATCACCCAATCACATGATGCCACATAAGTGGAAAAAAATGCATGACATAATGCCCTACTAATGGTCCACCCTTCTTTCCTTTGTATGTAAAACTACTTGATTTAAATCCAATTAAAAACCACTTTCCATAAAATAAAAATGCTCAAAAAAAGTATTTAGATTAAGAAAAAAAAATCTATTAAAGGGTTTTTTTTTTTCAAAATTTGATGTATTTATATGTGTGTTGTACACCCCTCAACTTGGGTGCACAACTACTGGCTCCTCTCCCATATAGATTAACACTTTATTGGTTATGAAAGTTCTGATCTAAGCATTCAGTTATTTTGTAGTTTAGATTGAATACTTAATCTTTCCTCGAGAGAATTATGCATACTAACATGACAGTCTTCATATGGTGTCTCTGAGTGGAGTATCCCTATTACTCCTAAATTTTTTATTTTTCCGTCAGAACTAAGCAGATCCTAGACATGTCCGTACAGTAGTAACTCTCAATAGTGTAGCCTATGTCAGGTTGTTATCTCTTTCTTATTTTAAATGGTTTTCTTTTGTTTGACAAACATATTATTTTTGTAAACGTGTATATAAGTTTTCACTTCACATTACATGTGGCCCCCTTGACACACACTGCTATCTCTCAGTCTCTTAGCATTTTTTCCAAAGCTTTTTTAAAATAGCAACATGCACATTATCAATCCCTGAGTCTTCTTGTGCCAAGTTACGTACTCCTTTTCCACTAGTCTCCTTGGATTTTGTCAAACATCTGTCTATTTAATTCCACGTTATATTCTAATATTACTTTCTATACACTTGTATTCAGACCCTGAGCATTAAGGTACAACTAGTACAGATATCTTAAACTCCACCATATGGCCAAAATATTACAATTTTGCAGTAGACTTCTCAAAGTAAAAGAGAGAACTTTTAAGCAACGCTCAAATGGGCATCAAATTTATAGTTGAAATTACCATATGATAGTCAAATGGACATCAAATTTAAGGTTCACATTAATTGTTTATCCAAGGACATTACAGACCCCAACCACCACCCCCAAGCTGCCATTGTTGGACACCCATCAGTGTAACAATCAGAAATAAATGGCATGTTCCAAGGTCTGAGAATTGTTCTGTTTACTGGTATTTTATTCACAAAGGAAAAAATCAGATTGTGTAATATTAATGGGAAATTCAGAGGGTGCACAGCAGTAGTAAACATCAATGCTCGGTACGGATAGATGCAAAATCTGATGATCAGTTTATATTTTATGCAGTTGGTGAAGCCACAGATTGGCAAAATAAAAGCAACACAGTCTTGGCCAAGCCTTTATCTGGACACCTCCCCTTCACATTGAGGTTCAACATGTTAGACTTCCTCTTCACAAGTCAATTTTGATGGTGGCAATTCATCTTCGCCAACCTGTTGCATTGATATGTGAAAGATTACATAAACTTATTCAATCAAAACATGCTTAGGGTTAGGGTATTCAAGTGATGTTGAATTTTCATCGATAATGGGGCTAAGGAGCAGAGCTAGAGACTTAAAGGTTTAAGCAAAAATAGGGATGATGGAATGGCTAAAGGCAAAGAGAAAGCAGGCATAAGCACAACCAATTTCAGGGGTATAAGAGAAGAGTTAGAAAACTCAAGAAGCATTATGCTCTAGTCAAGTCTGTAGATATGAAAATAGAGCAGGGTGATAATACTATAGTTACCTAACGCTTAGAGACAAGGGTACATGGGGACGTAGGGATGGGGTTCTCAGGTGGAAAAAAAAATCTCGGATTTTGGGGACGGATGGGGGTTGGCTATTAAAATAATATATAAATATTAAAAATATACAATGGACCCCCCACCCCTAAAAAAATATGAAAGATTAAAATTTCAGCCCCAAAGTTGGCATGTCACCAAAGGGCATGCAACATATCCTTATCATGTCACTTAAATGATTATATCCCCGAATTTAATAAATAGCTTTTAGGAACAGCTGAGGCATTGCAAACTACATGAGTGGCCACCCATGGAAAAAAAATGGCTAAGGAAACTGAAAAACACTAAAAACTTAAATACAAAGTTGGCCTCTAGGACATTCCTAATATATTGGTAAAGCCTCCATTATTGTACAAAAAGAGGCAAAAAGACCTGCACAACAAAATTTTGAAACTAAAGAAATGCTTTAAAATATGCATGTGAATTTATAAACGCTGTTGCTGTGTATAAGAAAGGCTTAAAAATGTAAAATAGCAGCCATCTCTCGTTAGAAGATCTTTTTTTTGAGCCTACATAAAATGACTAAAGTCCATTTCTTGAGAAGGTAACTTTGGATGGGAAAAGGATTTACATCTAGTATCACTACATAACATACTAGCTTATATTTGCCCCTTTTCATAGATACAATCTTCAATGTTTTCAATCTTTGGTTTAATGCGGTTTTTGAATTTTTTGAAGCCTATTTTATAGCGGGGACTCGAGTACACTAAGAACACCCAAGACATCCCTTGAGCATCACAACATACCCATTGGGTGTCCTCGAAGCACCTAGAATGTTCTAGGAACATTCCACAAAGTCAAAGAACGTCCCCGAGACATTCCTTTCATTTTTGCAATTATGGTGTGAGCAAGGGCGACGTTTTGTCCCCATCCTCAAACACCAAAACATCTTGGACATCATGACGACTTGGAGATGGGGGAGGCATGTCCCCATGTAACACTAGAAAATAGTGAAATGCGATAGCCCATTCACATTGAGGATTAGGTGTTGATTAAGGGTAGTGAGTGTTTTGTTGAATCATAGTGTGTAATGATTTCTTATGAGGGTTGAGTCTTTAAAGATGCACAAATTATTATAGAAATGGTAGTTATGCCTCTAGAAGGTGAATGTGAGCGTCGAAGGTAAACAAAATAACTAATCAAGGGATGAGGAGAACTCTCTGAACAACTCAAACTTGTCACGTGCAAGTGACGTTGTGAAGATATCTTCTCGTTGTTTAGTTGGGCAAAGCGAAGTCATGTACTTTGTGAAGATATGCTCGTGTATGAAATGAACATATACCTCAATATGCTTGGTTCTCTCGTGAAACAATCGATTGCGATAAAGTTTGAGAACACCTTCATTGTCAACATATATGTTGGTAGGTATTTCTTGTGGTACTCCAAGTCCTCCCGGTGTGCGACGTAGCCATATTGCTTCGCAGACAGCTCCACCTGCAACACGATATTCGGCTTTTGTAGAGGAGCGAGAAACAAAGTTTTGTTTCTTGTTTCCTATGATATTGGTCCATATCCAAAAAGAATACAAATCCAAAAGTGGATTTCTTTTTATCAATGTCACTTGCATGATTTGAACCGAGTATCTAGTCAAGAAGTTATCGTTCTTCTTGTACTCTATACCAAGAACCATAGTACCCTTGAGATATCTCAAGATCCGCCTTCTTTGCTTTGTAATGACAAACTCGGGTTTCGTACGCATGAACCTGGAAAGACATGTCATTGTAGAAGTTGATATCTGGTCTAGTATATGTTAGGTAAATGAGACTCCTAATCAACTATCGATAGAGAATTGCATTTAGTAGAGGAGATGGATCTTAAGATATATCAAGATCCGCTTTGTTGCTTTGTAATGACAAACTCTGGGTTCCTGCATGAACTTGGAAAGATAGCTTATTGCAACGCTGAGATCTGGTCTAGTATATGTTAGGTAAATGAGACTCCCAATCAATTGTCGATAGAGAGTTGCATTTACCAGAGGAGATGGATCTGAACGAGATAATTGCAGTCTTGTCTCCATAGGTGTAGCAATAGGTGTGCAATCCATCATCCTGAATTTCTCGAGCGTTGTCTTGGTATACATCAATTGAAAAACAAAGATGTGATTATCTTTCTGTCATACTTCAAGTCGAAGACAATAGTGCATGAGTCTGAGATTTGTCATGTCAAACGATCGATTAAGATCTTATTTTGTAGCATCAATCTTCACTATGTTGCCGGTGATGACTAGATTGTCAACATAAACAACTATGACGATCTCTACTCGTTGCTTCTCGAGGTAGAGATTGGGATCATATGGATTTTTGACGAATCCATGTTGAATGAGATGCTCATCGATTTTGATGTACTAAGCTGAGATTTCCATACAGATTTCTACGTACCTTTGTTTCTGCACTGTGCACGACAAACCCTCGAGTTGAGTCATGTAGACTTCTTCTGTAGATCTCTCTGTCGTAAAGGTACTTTTCACGTCTATCTAATCGACTTTCCATCCAAACCGAGCAATTATGGCAAAGATCATCCCTATCATTTTGATTTTAGTTTGTGGGAGCAAATGTGTCCTCGAGTCTATGCCTTCCTTTCGTGCATACCCTTGTTACTGGTCTTGCTTTGTGCAACCAATGGGTTTCTTCCTGGTGGAAGATCAACAAGTTTGCCATGTGTTATTTTTCATCACTCGACGATACTCAACGTCCATGACATCTATCCAAGCTTTTGATTGTAGGGCTTCTGACATGTAGAGGGCTCAACAAATTCAACACTACTCATCAAAGCAAAGTTTACCTCTTCTCGTGCTTTACTATGAGTCTCGTGGTCCAGATGGTGGATATATTTGGTGGAGCATCAATATTTGCATCTCAAATCATATTAGTATACCACTTGGGCATATCCTGTATTGTTCTTGTGGGTCGTGGTCCTGTTTGATCATCACCATCATCCCCATAACCACTGTCATCAGTGGGAACATCAACATTTGTTTTTACAAGTGAAATATTTACATCAGGTGAGTTCGGAGGAGTCTCAACTTCCTCCCGAAAGAACTCAACATCCCTGCTGGTGTAGACTTTTCTGGTCTTCGGATCCATCAATCTTCGGATCCATCAATATGTACCCAGGAACCTCTTCACTATAGCCAATGAAGATGAGTTTTTGAGATTTCATATCGAACTTCTTTCTGTTCTGGCTTGGGTATGTGCATTCTAGCTTTGCACTCGAATACTCTGAGGTGTGCAATGGATGGCTTCCGGTTCGACCATGCTTCATGTGGCATAATTCCATCAAGAGCAACTGTGGGCACTTTGTTCAGCAAATATACTGCCGTCTTTGTTGCTTTTGCCCAGAATGTCCTTGTTAGTCCAGAATTATTGATCATGCTACGCACCATCTCTATGATAGTACAATTTCTTCTCTGAACAACACCATTCTGTTGCGGTATGTGTGGAGGCATCTCACGACAAATCCCTTGAGCTCGAAGGTAGGCTTTGAATTCATTATTGGTGAATCCCCCCTTTGATCTGATGAGCGAAGAGATATGATATGACAACCAGTCTCTTTCTCTATAGCCACTTTGAACTTTTTAAAGTTCTCAAAAGCTTCACTTTTCTTATTGAATAATCATCAACACAACATGAAATACTGAAATCTAGAATGACTAGGTTGCATCGGACCACAAAGATCGATATAAACCAAATCAAAGCTTATCTGGAGCTCGATAAGTACTTTTCTGGAATGAAGTTGTGTTGTTTACACTGTTAGGCAACGAGGACACTTATTTGTATCCTTGAGAGATGGCAAACCTCTCACCATGTTGTACCTTGAAGTGTTTCGAGATATTTGAAATTGACGTGACCAAGTCTCCAATGCCATAGCTGTGATGAGAGGAAGAATTCTTAGCCACAAGTGCCTAATCATCCCTGTGGACAAAGTCAAGCTAGAACATATGTCCTACATTGGAGGCTTTTGCAACAATTTTCGAGCCTCTAGATTTGTCTCGAATCAAACACACTTTCTTACTGGAATGACTATCAAATTCAATCTTCAAATTATGATCTAGAAGTTGACTAATTGATAGTATATTCTTTGTTAAGCTAGGGACATATAATACATCTATTAATCTACAATTTCGTGAACCAAGAGGTAGAGAAATGTTCCAAATACCCTGTATTGTGTATGAAGAATCATCACCTAACAAAACATGATTTTTCGAAGGTGTGTCCCTCATGGTGATAAACCAGTCTCTGTGCTTGGTCATGTGTCGAGTGGCTCTCGAATCAACATACCAAACAACACTAGATGACGTGGATGGTTCATTGGAATGAGTAGTGTACAAGAAGTCTTCATTATTTGAATGGTCTTCTTGCTCAGCTACATTGCCTTGCTGATGGGGTTTTCTTCGCCCCCTTCCCCTTCTCCCTTTGCTTGTAGTATGATTGTCCTTGATGAGATTGTTGATTTTGAGGTCCAAAATTGCTTGATGAACCTTTCTTGTATGTATTGAACCAACAATATTTCAACTCATGTCCTCTTTTGCAGATAGGACATTTCTTCTTTTGTTTTTCCCCTTGCTAATGCTATTTTTGGGACTTTTGAGAAGAATGAGCTTTGCCCTTTCGTTTTTGATGAGAAGATAGTGCCTGCTCCTCTTCATCATCTTTGTTGTACATTGTTTCTTCTTGTTGCAGTAGATTCACTAACTTGTCAAAAGTAACTGTCTGATCTGACAAGTTTAGTGTTGTCACAAAATGCGGTAAGGAGGAAGTGCTCTCAAAACAATGTGCACGAGATCAGTATCACCTCCTCTCCCATGGCTAGAAGTGAAGCCCTCAATTTTGTAACTCTCGTCAAGAAAGTTTCCACTTTCTTGTTCAGTTTGAATTTTAGTGTATGTAACTGACTCTGCAAATTCAATATTGTGTTCTTGTTTTTGGCCTCGTACACAGTGCTTAACTTATCCTCCACTTCTTTGGCTGTTTTGGCTTTTCGAATGTGGGGTTGCACATCATCGGACGTTGCGAATAAGATTATGACTTTTGCCTTTTGATTTGCCTTGTTAAACTGTCTTTGTTGGATTGCATCATCTGGTGATCTGGTTGCGGAACCATTCACAACAGGCCAAATCTCTTCAAACTCAAGTTGTGTTTTGATCTTAGTCTTCCATGCAACATAATTATCTCCTCTTAGGAGCTGTGAGTCTGGAAGAAAGAACTTAGGGCATTGGTGCCCATTTTTTGAATCAACTGACAAAGAGTAAGACTCTTATCACTCCAGGTATAAGGTCTCTCAATCTATGTAATCGTCATCAATCAGATATACCAACCTTTCCATATATGTGCCCTTTCGATATACCCGTCGACGTGGAAGAAGCTCGCTCTTTTGATATAATTGGCGGTTTGTGAAAGAGGCGTTAACGTATGTGAAAGAATTCGATACGTGGTACCAAAATAATATTGAAAGGGGCTTGTGCGATTATTGACAATTTGGTTCAAAGAAATATCCTCATACGCGCGCTTAACTTTGTATACTCCGATAATTTTAGTGTCTGGATTTATGTCGTGCAATCATTCACGGGCGGATGAGAAGGCTCAAAGTGTGTACACTATGTCCTTATTCCTCCCCATCAATTTATAGGGACGATGCCTGCATTTCGACTTTGTTGCGGTTATATTAGGTTTTAAGTATTGTAGTAGACGTGACGACTTTACCCGTAAGCGTTTTCCGGAGGCACTTTGTATGTACCGAACGCTGCGAAAAGATCCGAAGATCTCGTGAGTGTTACTGAAACCAAATTTCACTGTTTTGATTTCAAATCTCTGCCATGTTTTTTAGCTACAATGTTTGTGATTAAATATGGAAACTGCGCAAATTAATACAATTCATTGAAATATACACTTTGAAAATATAGTATTACAACCAATTATGTAGAAAAATGGAATGACAGGGATTTTTTTATGTTTTGCCGGCCCCTAGTGGCCTCCGGAGCTCAAAATGGCTCACAAATTGAAAAACACCAAAAAACAACTCAAATTGACCATTTTGGGTACCCCTCCTTTGGAAAAAGTTGCTCAGAATGATTTTCTAAGCAATCTGGGAGATTTTTTTTTTTGACCAAAATTAGTGTTTTTGTCACTAAAGTTGGCGGGGCTTTACTTATAGCTATCCGCTTTAGCTATAAGGGTTTTCCCGCTATTTCTGCCGCTTGGGTTGGTTATTCTCGCTTTAAAGTTATAATTATATATAAAATAGTGTTAGGCGTAAGAGTTGAAGCCTTGACCTACCGTATCTAACACTTATAGCCTATCCAACTTGGCGACAGTAGCGCATGTAAAGCACAATTGAGGATTAAATGTTTATTCAAATGCAAACCGACTAACCTTATCAAAAGCTTGATGTGGCCGCGAGAGGAGGAAGCCACTTGGCACAACCGGGAGGAATCCATGTGGCGGCAGGTTTGGCGGATTCTAGGCTTCCCATGGAAATTAGTTCTTTTCAAGTGAATACCTCTTATTCCTATGGACAATTTATTGCATTGTTTTTCCTCTATCGTCGTTTGATTTCGTTGGAGAATGGTTTTGCCTTCTATTTGCAGGATACACTTAGAGAGCTCCGTTGTTTGAGAGTTGAAACTTCTTTTGCATCGGAAGCTTCGCAGATCGATGGAGTAGTATCCTCGGTTCTGCAAGGTCTCCACCACAAGCACGATGCGAGATGCGAGTAGGTTCTCGCCACTTGAAGTAGGAGAGTGGCCGAGTGCTTGGCCAAACAAAGGCATAGATCACCTCACAACGCGGTCACTTGACGGGGTGTGATTCGACTCGACCGGTTTAGAAAGGGAACAACTTTTCCCGGATGGATCCGACTCGCCTTTTTAGCTTTTAGCGTAACGGATGTAACTCACCCAATCAAAGCCAACACAACTTGTTTTTGAGCTCAATAGATAGCTCACGGATACAACTCGACCTTTAGACTCGACCATTATGAATGAGCCAACTCACCCTTTTCAAACAACGTAACTAGGATGACACAAAGCAACTCGGTAAGGAGCTATGCAGACCCGGCTTGGTGGGAATCCTTTCCAACTCACCTCTAAATTTAGAGGGAAAAAACCGCTCATGGGGAAAAATGATTCTTTTTTTGTTCGTCGATGTGATTTTTTGAACCATGTTTCTTTCAACAACAAATTTGCCTTGTGCAAAAGGCACCAAAGTGTAAAAACATTTGCTTTTCTTTTGCTTGGAAATTGGACATGGTGGTTGTGGGGATGCAAGGTGGGTTTGGGAAGCTGCTGGAGGCAGCACAGGCTCTCTAATGAGTAGATTTCTTCTCAAAACTCTTAACTCAATTACAACCACTCTCCAACCTTATCTGCTACTTCTACGGGCTCCTAAGTCCTTGCTCGGTACCAAATATAGAAGAGGGACGAAAGCCTCACAAATATATTGATGTTCAATCAACCAAATTACAATAGTGATGACTGCAACATTTATAGATATTGCACAACCATATGCAGTCAAACAAATGGGATGTTGCACAGGTGCAACAAAATAAATACGGGATGTAAACTATTACATGAATAAAACCAAAAATGGTTATAAAACCATACGAGAGTAAAAACAAATAATATGGTTATAATAAACAAACCATATAACTATGTAACCAATAATTAACTACAATAATAATTAAATTACCTCTACTAAATTAACCTAGGTAAACTGAGTTTACCTAACATAATGAGTCTTAGAAAATCAGTTACACTTCTAGAAGTAGGTGCATTCGAATATAGGAGTGGACGAAGTTTTTGGGGATTCAATCCTCATGTGGAAGATGAAGGAAAACATGGAGTGAAGTAGAACAAAACATTATTGTATGAAGATTTACAATGGAATACAGATATGTCTTTATTTTGTGTGTATATCTTGTTTTTGCAAATGTATTTCTGAGTTGCATTGATAAGTTCTTAATGGTTGATGCACATGAATGAAGGTAGTGGATTGTCAAAATTTTTTTCAAAGATTGGAAGGTGTGTTGTTTGATAGCTTCTTTGCATGTTGGGATATCCTTTGGGAAAATGAACTAACTGTTAGGACTGCGACTGTGTGAAAGTGTGATGATCTGTTTCGGGACAATCATCATAACTTTTTTATTTTAACTCCAAATGACCTAAAATTTGGACCATATGAGGATAATAACATTGTTCAGATGGGGTTTTAATATTTTTCCTGATGATGAGTAATTTTTGAGTTATGAAGTATTTTCCTAGCTGGACTGAGGATGCATACAAACTGTTTGACATAATGTCTGCCTAGTAAAGTGAGTATATCTCCGTGTTTTGAAGAGTTAGGTTATTAAATTTGGAAGGTAGAATGTTGAGATCATTTTTCAAGTGGTTTTTTAAGGGTTTAATGATTTGAAAACCAAATAAGGTGTTTATGACAATTGTTTTTTTGCAGACTTTTGGATCTTAAGAGCATTGAAGGACAATTTAGGACAAGTATAGTGAAGTTTGATGTTGAACTCCTTTTGGTGAATTTTGTTGATGATTATAATAATGTTTTGAGTGAAGGACATGCTACAAGGTAGTGGAGAGGCTTAAGAGTCAAAGTTTCCTTCTTGGACATGAGCTAAGAAGCTAGAGGTTGGCAAGTTGGTGAAAACTAAGAGAAGGTAAGAGTTGTGTGGAACTTGATGAGTTTGGTAGTGGAATAGGTGATGAATGAAGATGTTGAGTAGGGTATGATGGTAATGAGACCCTTCATGATGTTATTTTTCCATTTTACAAGTTTTGAGAATCATTTTAGGCTTGTATGGGATCCTCTTTTGCAAAGGTAAGTGGATGTTGCTGTTGGAATTCTCTTGTTGGTTAAATATATGAAGAAGATTAGTTATGCTCTGCATCACTCTTACAGACCTCTATAAATAGCTTTGACCTCAACAATATTATTTGTGGTGGTGCCCAAATTTTCAGCAAAGAGAAACGTAACTTTCCCATCATAAGTTCTTCCAATGCCCCCATCGCTGCCTTTCCCGGATTTCCCCTGGAAGCCCCACCCTGGTTATTATGCCAATGAGAAAGATTCTTGTTATTGTGTTAGTCCCTTGTAAAAAGAGGAATGAGAACCAAGCAGACCAAAATTTCCTTAGAGGCTTATGTGAGAGTTGGTCCACACAAGTTATAAATACAACTTAAAATTTTGAGATTTAAGTCAGATTCTCTGATTTTGAAAAATGCATACTATGGATTAACACTATTGGTTATGAAAGTTCTGACCTAAGCATTAAGTTATTTTGTAGTTAAGATTTAATACTTAATCTTTCCTCGAGAGAATTATGTATACTAACATGACAATCTTCATTTGGTGTCTTTGAGTGGAGTATCCTTATTACTCCTAAATTTTTATTTTTCCGTCAGAACTAAGCAGATCCTAGACATGTCTGTACAGTAGTAACTCACTTTTCATGAATTTTATATTCAAAAGTGTAGCTTATGTCAGGGTTGTTATCTCTTCCTTATTAGTACCTGCCGCGACAGATACTATTGTTTTCGCGGTAGCTATTAATTTGCATTGGACTACGTATACAATACCATTTAGGTAATGTTTTTGTTAATATTTGACTAACTATTGGTACTCCAAACGTGTATTATTTATTTCTGTGTTCGCTGATTCGCTGAATGTTATTCCCTCATTGCTGCACAGATATGCCCTATTTTATTAAAGTTTTATTTTCCTTTTAGCATTTGCCATGTGTTCTTTTTCAGGTATTTTTTTGTCTGCCTGCTGTTGCTGCATGCTGGACACAGGTGGCTCGCTACATGCAATAGAGACAGGTGGTTTTTGCATGGAGATGGACCATGGTATTCTGGGTTTCACCGTACTCTAATCCAAACACCCTCACAATTCTTCTCTGCGACTAATTTCAAGGCGTGAAAAATCACAATGATGGTCCTAGTTTCATGTCCAGACCGTTCCACATGCTCTATTATATTAAAAATGAAGATTTCTTCCCGAAAACATCGGGCTCCATTCAAATGATTACCTTGTAGTGCATATTCTTTTATCAGCGCATGATTTTGGAAACCAGGACAAGCTAACATGTTCAGACAATTTTTATTAATGGAGTTGGTCGATTCTAGTTCGTAGTACAAGTCACAACATAGACATGGAGACAACATCCTATGATTTCTTGCGCAAGACATGGATGCAAAGGCAAGTTGTAGCTTTATATGCAAAGTACAAACATTGAAGTTCCCTTCTATGACCATCGTCTATTAAAGCCATTGAGACAATTCATGCAGATAAGTGAAGGTGCATACAACAGAAAGAAATGCTGTCAAATATTGATAAGTTCGCTTATTTTCCTGTCTAATGTGGAATGAGGGGTTGCAGTTTTCATTTTAACTTCTAACTTAAATGATTAGACAAATAATATCAGAAATTCAGATGACCCCAACAAGTTAGTTGACAATGGAAAATAAAAAATTTCAATTTCTTCTAATCTAATAGATTGTATGTATTCCAAAAGTAATGTTTCACGGTTTCACTGCAGACCACTTTTTCCGTGCATGCATAGTGATAGCAATATGTGGGGAAGAACAAAAACAGAGAACAAAATAAGCACCCTTGGTCTAAGTTGCCTCAATCCATTTCAAAGGCTAAACAACATTTTAGCAAGGCGCTAATGTGAAAAGGAGACACCCATGGTCATGAATTTCACTGAAATCGATAAATTTCTCACCCAGTCTCTTATTCAGTCATGCAATGAGAAGTTTCAGAAGTGCTTGTTAAGGGATGTAACGAAATATGTTTTAATTCAGGTAGGAGTATGCTTATAAAAAGAAAGTATAACAAGCTTCTTTCACGTCAGAACCCCATCAATAAACTGCTCTTGCATAACATTGTAACAAGCTTTCCTAGGAGTCTAGTTGTATTCCAATTTCATAAAACTTGTAGGTCATGCATATAGCCAATTGTCCATAGCAAAGAAGAACTTAAAATATAATCATTTAAATTGAAAACAAAGGAAAATCGACATCTCAAAATCTGCAGGCCTTTGCAGTATACCAGGTACACAGAAAAGCCAAAATCCTGCTGCCCTAGGTGACCGCTATCTGCACAAGTGTGCATGGAGGAATGCAGGTGGCCACTTCATATGACAATAGCAGTCAAGGTTTTTAAAGCTTAATTGCAGTATACATTGGACCATAGACAGTAGCTGCAGTAAAGGTTTATATCAATTTCTTTTAACGCCTTTAACACACTAAACATATATTAGCCATAGTTTGTTAAAAACAATAGAGTTTCACCCTATTGTGGTTGGCTATGGATAGAAGAATACATTCATAGCTCTTAGTACATAATTTTTTTTATATTTATACTTCTCAGCTATGAAATGCACTTCTGCACTATAATTTACCATTTGCATTTTAAGATCCGATGGCTTCCTCCATTTGCATGCCATGGATTATGCATGAAAAATAATATAGTATAGTCTCTGGATTGCTGCATTAAGATATTTTTTGTTATTTTCTCCTAAGCATTTTATCAAACGATTCATAGCAGTTTGCTATAGACTGGCTTCCATTTCTCTGAGACATTTTATCGAACAGTTACTATGCAATCTTATATACAGTATCCTAAATTGAAGCTTTGGAAGCCAAAACATTGGTTTTTTACATAATGTATATTGCTCTATATGCTGGGTTCTTTCCCAAAAAAGCTTCTAGAAAACTGTGATTTTTTTAAAAAAATGCCATTTCAGATCACATTGCATAATCTGCCAATTTTTTTGTTTCTTTTGACATTTTTTGTGAAACAGTAAGTTATGCACTCTAAACTCAAAGACAGAGCATTGAACTTGCATAATTTACTCTTCTTTCTGCAAATCTAACATTGAGTAATTTTCTCTGAGATGATTTGTTAAAATCTGTAGAATCTAATAAATTTTTTAGTATCCACAATCTACAAATACCAATTCCGTTTCCCATTTGCATTTGCAAATGGCATTCATGGCAGGTACTGTTGCTGCAACGCATTCCTTGTTTTAAATGGTTTTCTTTTGTTTGACACACACCACTATCTCTCAGTGTCTTAGCATTTTTCCAAAGCTTTTTTTAAATAGCAACATGCACATTATCAATTCCTCTACGTCTTCTTGTGCCAGGTTACATACCCTTTTTTTCCACTATTCTCCTTGGATTTTTTCAAACATCTGTTTATTTAATTCCACGTTATATTCTAATATTACTTTCTATACACTTGTATTCAAGACCCTGAGCATGAAGGTACAATTAGTACATATATCTTAAACTCCACTGTATGGCCATGATATTACAATTTTGCAATATACTTCTCAAAATAAAAAGAGAACTTTTAAGCAACGTTCAAAGGGGCATCAAATTTATAGTTGAAATTACCATATGATAGGCAGACATACATCAAATTTAGAGTTCACGTTAATTATTTATCCAAGGACATTACGACCCCCACCACCCCCGCCCCAAGATGTCATTGTTGGACACCCATCAGTGTAACAATAAAAATAAATAACATGTTCCAAGGTCTGGGAATTGTTCTCTTTACTGCTATTTTAATAGCAAAGGAAATTATCAGATTGTGTAATATGAATGGGCCATTTAGAGGGTGCACACCATGGACAAAAAAATTGGCTAAGGAACCCGAAAAACACTAAAAACTTAAATACAAAGTAGGCCTCTAGGCCATCCTAATATATTGGTAAAGCCTCCATTATTGTACAAACAGAGGCGAAAAGCCCGTATAACAAAATTTTGAAACTCAAGAAAGGCTTAAAAATATGCATGTAAATTTATAATCGCTATTGCTATGTATTCGAAAGGCATAAAAATAAAATAACAACCATCTCTCCTTAGAAGATCTTCTTTTGAGCCTACATAAAATGTATAAAGTCTATTTTTAAGGAAGATAACTTTGCATGGGAAAAGGGTTTACATCTAGTATCACTCGTGTTTTAAAAATCGGAACCGAATCGGAATCGGTCGAGGATTGGACCCGATTGAACTGGACTGTTCAAACTTTATGAACCGGTTTACTAAAAACACATAAAAATTTACATTTTAATGAAAACAATATATTTGAAAGATTAGAAACCATGATTCCAACAATTACACACAAAATATGCAAAGTTTGCTCATGTATATACTATATAACATGTAAGAAAGGTGTTTATAGCAAAATGACATGAACTCCAAGTAAGAAAGGTGTTAAAAGCAGAAATTTTAATTAAAAAATTGAATTTTTATACTCAGTGCCGTATGCATGCATCTTTACACGACTCGGCTGGTTCAGTTCTAAACCGAACCAATTCGACCGGTTTGGTACCGAACCGGCCGGTTCCTTGTACCAAACCGGTTGAACGGTCTAGTTTTTTAACCGGTTCATGCCTAAAAATGTTGAACTAGTCGAACTTGCCGGTCCCGGTTCGACCGGTTTTTAAAACACTTGTATCACTACATAGCATACTAGCTTACATTTGCCCCTTTTCATAGTCATAATCTTCAATGTTTTCAATCATTGGTTTAATGCATATTCCTAGGCCCCAAACTATGTCTCAAGTATATTCTCAGTATATAAATCGTGCCAAATAGAATCAAGAACACCTCTTCCAAGCCCCCGTCCCAAGCAGCCACCCCACCGCACCCACCCACCCCAATTTTCCCTACGCCCCAAGCCTTAGGCCGCATCTCAAGTACAATGTCTAAATTGTGCGAAATAAAATCAAGAACTCATGCTCTTTGGCTTCAAGCATTAATAGGATGGGGATTGCTTTAGGTCAATTGATTATTCCTAGGCACCCCTATTATGCTTCTCCTACTTATGCTCTTTCCCCACTTGTGCACCTAGAGCATCTTAATTTCTTCCCTTAGATGTTATTCCTAGAAGAAATAAAACCCATATCCCCTCAATGAGATCCCAAGGGAGCCCGAATTCTTGCCTAACCAATCTGGAACATGAAATCGGCCCCACTCTTCTTGCCAATGTTCGAAGTTAGTAGTGTTATTAAAAGCATCAACAAATCCATTGAGAAGAAAGGGATTCACAAACACTACCTAGAAAATGGGTTGACAAGGTTGTTGCATGGAGTTTTCAAATAACAAGAAACAATTGAAATTGTTAACAACTACATGGATGGTATGGGCATGATTAAAGGGCCGTATGAAAAAAATTGGATGCCATCAATAATCCTCTTAGAAAAATGGAAGGAGAATTGCTAAAATAATACAAGAGCAAGTGATCTCGGCTCCTTAACCATAAAGGCAAGACATAAATTTTGAAAGCTTAATGGATGCAACTATGTGAGGATCAACACAACATAGGTCATTTGTACAAGCCCCAAACTTGTGTTGTTAAACAAGTCCTGCCTTCCCGCACAATCAATGAGGAAAGTCATTTCACTCTTCTTGTTAATGGTTTTCAACATCGGTTGCTTTTTATGTTTTGCCTAGAAGTTTTGAATCTGTATCAATTGTTGTAGTGTAAAAGATATAGTCACTAGGTATAGGTATTATGATGTATATGGTACTAATGTCCAGCTCAGTTTCTCCATCGATCCCTATATAAGCAAGAAGATTTTTCGTAATCTAGTTAACAGTGATAATCCTAGACACATCTATAGCCCAAGGATGGGTTCAAAGGACGGCTGCTCAAAGGCATTATCAAAGCCTCCAAACACATTGTAATCTTTAATCATGTGTAGAAAAAGTTTCATAAAACTGATTTTTGTTGTTCATGGCATTCATATGATGCAACCCACCCTCTAACATCAATATAATGTGTTGCCTATTTTCGAAAAAAGTTCTTCAAGTCTATAATTTTTAGTCAAGTCTTGTATTTTTTAGTCAAGTCTTGATAGAATATTAGGGTTTTGATAGTTAAATGGAGTTTTTATTGGTGAAACCCTAAACCGAAAAAACAAACGCTTGGACATGGATCGTCATGAGGGGAGAAATCAAAAGACAATGTTATGGGATTTGTCATGCAGAAATATTGCTTTGCAGATTTTGGCGATGCTTCTATGGAAATTCATTATATGATCTGTGGGGGTTTGTAAAGAATGGGAGAGTCTTTTGTGTTCCAAGAGATTTCGAGCTTCGAGGATTAAACATCACTAATGCTTAGTTATGTACCTATCCAAGAAAGAAATTCATGAATCTGCATGGGCCTATTGTTTTGAAAAAGGAATGGAAACAACTCGTCCTTCCTAATTGCTTGCCCTTCAAAGAAGATCAATTTTTCGAGCATTCAGAACACGGTTCTTGTTGCCGATCAAACGGCCTTCGTCCTTTGTTTCATCTCGCACAATCAAGCTAAAAATATGGATTTGAAATTTGGAATCCATTCACGGAAAACGTTTTACAATTTTCTTCATTGATGACATTTGTGATGTAGGAATTGTTGATGGGGATGATAAAGATTCGTGATGCATTAGTTAATGTGGGAAAGCACATTGAAATCTATGATTTTTATCAAAAGTTGTGGAATATCAGCGCCCATGGATTCTTACAAGGACAAAACCAAACAGTTTTCTCCAAGAAATTAGTTATATGTGTGTTCTTGTCCATGGAATAATGGTTTACAACACCAAAGACTTTTAACTTCCTGGAGATTCGTTAGATTTCCTTCTTTATATCGGGGTATAATTTTGCTTCGGTGGTGGTATGTGGGTCGAGCGTTCTAATTGCAGAGTCCATATCGGGGAAGGAAACCATTTGGAAGAAATGTGTTTGGAACACTTGTGTATCACGGGAACTTGATTTGAATGAACCAGTTTGGAGAATGATTACTAAGATGCCATCATCAATTTTTGGAGGAATTGGTGATACTCAAACTTTCTCCTCCTCAATTTGCTTGCAGGTAATTGAAGACAATGTGTGCTTTAAACGGTTTTGGAGGACATAAGTGTATATAACTTAACAAATGGGTTGTGGAGTTGGCTTTCCTAAATGTCCCGCTTATTCATTAGATAACCCTTTCTCTCGATAATTTATGGACTTGGTCGTGATTATGGATTATGGCGGTTGAACCGAGACATAATTTGAGAATTTTAAAGCCTTAAAAGCAATTTCAATATTTAATAAAGAGGTGTACTAAGATAAATTATATATTCTTATTTAATTTACTCTTCATTTATTTTTATGAAAAATCATTTTTTTATGGATCTACTAATTAAAAATCATCTTTTTATGAATCTGTGATAAAAAATCTGTTTTGTTATGAATCACTGATAATTTAACTTTGGTATTGCTATTTGACCTTTTTAAGTAAACTATTTTGTCACTCACTTGTCTTGGGTACTCTTAAGGGTTTAGGGGTACCCCTTTTCATAATTCTTGGCGGAGTATTGGCTATCAAGCCTTCAACACAACATTTTGTTTGACAATTGTGCTTCAAGATTTGTACAAGCACGTAATGTTTTTGCGTCTTCTTTTTCCATCTCCCATTCAAACCGAGATGGTCTCAATATATCTCATGTAAGATCTCTCATTATTATATATTTTCATGTGAATGTTGCTATCTTTTGAGATTATAAATGGTTAGTTTTTTTATTAGGTAAAAGAATATGGGTTATATGAAAGGTTCCCAAAACCTTGTATAATCTGAGGATAGATAAAATATCAAGCCCAAAGTAAAAACAAACATACAACAACTTAATCCCCATAGACCACCTCAAACAACATACCAAAGAAGCTCCTACGATAAGAGATAACACTTATATAACTCAGAGCAACAACCAATTTGCTAGTTGGTGAGCTACCACTATTGTCACCATTTTTTTAGAGTGCAGAGTCATCTTTGTTTTTCCTTTTCTCTTGTTATTCACCACTGTCCATTCCTTAGCATTTCCTCCCTCTGAAGATATTGGGATAACAAAAAGAACCATACAACAAAAATAAATAAAATATTAAAGCACACTAAAAACAAACATACAACTACTTAACCCCCTAGACTAGCCTCAAACAACATACCAAAGAAGCTCCTATAATAAGAGATATCACTTATATAACTCAGAGCAACAATCAATATATAAGAGTTGTATATGGGATTGTGCGATCTATTTTAATGAAGACTAGGACCTCCCAATATGGCATGGTGCCTTTTGTGGTAAGCATTAATACCAACCCTAGTTGATGGGGAAAATCTTTGTGATACGTATATAAGGTAAGAATATTGGGCTTTTATCATTGTCAAAGGGACCATCTGGTCACCAGGGTACACATACTCTATGGTGGAAACTTTGTAGCAAATATTCAAACATGGACATTTAAATATATCGATTTAATGTTTTAGGCGTAGTCTCACAATATAGGTGAATAAAAACTATTCAACATACCCTAGTGGGGTTCTCTACAAGTGACATAATCTCCCTTTCATTACAAATTGGCGATTGTTAACCTACCAACAAAAATCTTTTTCTTATTTTTCTACATTAAACTCAATAGTTATTTTTTTATTGGGGATATTTTATGTTAGTTTGTAATTTTTGTGATGCCTCAAGTAAATGTGATTGTGCTAAGGTTTTAATTGAAAAGTGGATGGACGATAAATTTGGGCTTCATGAATTGAGAGTAGTTGAATCACTTTTCTAATATTTGATTTAGAAATGTAATTTATTAAGAAGTTTTTTATTTTCTTATTAGAAATATGTCATGTTTCTAAAAATATCTAATTCATAGGTTTAAAGTAAGGTAAAAAAATCTAAACCATTTTTACTTTAAGATAAAAGTATGTTTCAACCTGTGGGGTTTTGTTGAGCACCGATCGACCTTACACAAAACTTCATTATTACCACAAAAAAATAGTAAACAATAAAAGAGCAATAGCTTATAATACTTGATTCTACACCTCATATGTAATAACACTTTGATCTTCCACCATTATATATGCATATTTTACTAAATGCATGTATAGTTAAAAGTACTTTAGAACACACAAAAATCTTAAAATAGAAAGCAAATCAAGAAGATGACCAAAGCTTTTTACATATTCCATTTGCAAGTCATGGATCAAAATGATAATACATTGAAAATATAGCAAGTTCACAATTAAGCTTGTCATAGTAATTTTATCTCATGGGTCAAATTAAATCCATACAAAACTTTGTATGTAAAACAAGAGAACTATACATCAAGGTTACATATGTTCAAAATTTTGCATCATAAATTATGCCAATTATGTCAAGATGGTATTGGATCAAGTATATTTGAGTTTCTATGTTTTGTAAAAAAATGGTTAAAAAGTGTAATTGAACTAATCATCATTTATAATTTGTAGAAAGCCTCATTTCAACTGTTCAATATGTTTTAAAGAAAGTCATACCCTTTAAATATTTTTACCTACTACTCTTCTTTATGTGAAAAGTAATTAGACCCTACATAATATATATAGTAAATTTGAAATTGATTTATGCAACTTAACACCTAGCATAAACATTTACACCTCAACTTACACCTTCCACAAGTATAATACACTTCATGAACTTGTTATTCCATTTTTAAATAACATATGGTTTTATTTATTTTTATATATGTTTAACTTGTGTTTAATTATTATGTCAATTGTATAATATGTTTTTTTAATAAAAAATTCATGAAAAGTGGCTTTTGATATATTCAAAATAGAAAATAAAAGATATATGTTGGAAAACAAAACTATACATATTATTTGCTATTTATTTTCTAGTGCCTATTATTACTTTTTAATTTTTTATTTATATTTGAAGTTACTCTAATAGCATACATAACTTTATTAAAACAACTCGCTACACAAGGAAAGGAAACTACAAAACATCCTATTATTTTTAAATATTTACTACTATGGAGGATTTGCGGTATATAAAAGTGACAACTCAAAAACACTTTGTTGGATTTAACAAGAGCTTTTTATATAGATCTTATCTAACATGGCTATATATTATAATGTTTAATATATTTTATCGACCATAGTTATATATAATTTAACAAATGGGTTGTGGAGTTGGCTTTATAAATGTCTTGCTCATTTATTGAAAGCCCCTTCTCGGATAATGTATGGACCTAGTCATGGATTATGGCCATTAAATCCACTTAATTTGATAATTTTAAAGCCTTAAAAGCAATTTCAAGATGTACTAAAGAGGTATGCAAAGACCAATAATATATTCTTATTTAGTTCACTCATAAGCTCATTTACTTTTATGAAAAATATGTATTTTTATGAATTTGCTGATAAAAATGTCTTTTTTATGAATTTGTTGATAATTTAACTTTGGTGTTGCTATTGGGCCTTTTTAAGTAAACTATTTTTCCACTCAATGTGTTGGGTACTCTAAGGGCTTAGGGGTACCCCTTCTAATAATTCTTGGAGTATTGGCTATCAAGCGGTCAACACATCATTTTTTTGACAATTATGCCTCAAGATTTGTACATACATAATGTTTTTCCGTCTTCTTTATCTATCTCCCATTCAAACCCAAATTGTCTATTGTATTGAATTCTTCAAAAACATATCACATGTAAGATCTTTGTTATTATATATTTTCTTTTGAATGCTACTATCTTTTAAGCTTATGTGTGGAAGTAAATGGTTAGTTTTTTTATTAGGTAAAAGAATATGGGTTATAAAAGGTTCCCAAACTCTTGTACAATTTGATGATAGATAAAACATTAAAGCACACTAAAAACAAACATACAATTGTTTAATCCTACGACGAGCCCCAAAAAACACACCAAAGAAGATCCTATGATAAGAGAGAACACTTGTATAAACGAGGAACAAAACTAGTTTTCCAGTTGGTGAGCTACCACTATTGTCCCTCATTTTTTAGAGTGCATGGTCATCTTTGTTTTTCATTTTCTCTTGTTACTCATCACCATCCATTCCTTAGCATTTCCCTCTAAGGATATCAAGATAAGAACTTCAATTTCATGATAGAGTGGGCTCCCCATGAAATAACAACCTTCCAGGAAGCCTCAAAATTCCCACCTTCCTGGCAGCCCCAAAATTCCCATTAGCATGAAGAAATTACTTTTCCAAAATGTGCGACTAGCATGAAAGAAAGCTTCTTTCCAAAAGTGTGACTTGCATGGGTGAATAAAACTTCTTTGGTGGGAATTTTTACCCTTCCAAGAAGCCCCAAAATTCCCATTTGTACTTTAAGTGATTTATCTTTAATAATGAGAATTTTCAACCTTCCAAGAATGCTCCAAATTCCCACCTTCCTGCTAGCACCAAAATTCCCATTGGCACTTAGAAACCATCCTTCCCAAAAATGCGACTAGCATGGAAGAAGCTTATTTCCCAAAAGTGTGACTTGCATCCTTCCTTCTTTGTCAGAAATTAGCACTCCATGATTAATTTTTATCTTTGTCTAAGGTTACAAATGACTTGAAAAATTCCAGTAATTAAACAGCTATATAGAACAACCAGAGACAGATAAAGAAGAATTAACGAGACATATTGCGGAGAAAAACTGAAAACAAACACAAAAGAAATAAATAAAAATGAAAAACACTGCCAGAAGTTGCAGACAATTGCTTTGAAAATAACTTGCCGAATAGTTGGTTAGTAAAAACTCTTCCCTGGTGAACACTCCACTGAGAGGCGGAAATACTGGCGTGAAAATCTTCAGTAGGGTTCAACTGTAACACAATTTATTTTAAACAGAACTTTATTTATTTAATAAATAAATAAATAAAATTCTCTCAGACAAAATTTGACGAAGGGATAAAATGAGTTTTAGCTTGTGGGTATTTTTCAAAACTGGCTTATATGGTTCCCTATGCATACTTTAAAGAAATGAAGACAAGCGTAAGGAAATAAAAACACAAAACGACCCACTACTTTGAAAAGAACGAAAATTTTAAAAAGGGGTAGTCCCAGATTTTAGGGTGAAATCTCGGGACACCAGTCGGCTCCGTCTGTGGACATCTTTACCTCTATCAAAATGAAAGGAGTGAAGATGAGATCCCAACATCTCTGGTTTTGTATCTTGTCCATTGGGTTCGGGGTCAAGCAACAAAAGAAAACACAACACCGACAAAACAAAAGAAAAAGAAAAGAAAACCAAAATTTTATTTATATACATACAGGTTTTACCTGTTTCTCAATTCCGGAAAAGCTTCAAATGTTTCCCATTGAAGGGAAATGACAATTCAATTCCATCTTGATGAGCAAGTATGAAGCTATCCATTCCAATAGTTCTTTTGATTATGAAAGGCCCTTTCCATAGTGAATCAAATTTGTCGTGCATGCCCTTTGGTTCATGTCTTTTATCCCATAAGAGGACCCAATCACCAATCTCAAACTTTCTTTCTCTGGCCTTTTTGTCAAAAATCACCTTTACTTTCCTCTGGTGTTCTGATAGCCTATCTAGCCACTTGAACCTGTACTTCACGCAATTCAGTCAAATACATTATTCTTTTGTCAAAACAACATTCGTATATGTAGCATCTTCTAGAGGTTTGGAAAGCTTCAAAGCAGGTAATTCTAATGAGAGAGGTAATTTTGCATCCCTTCCATATAGTAACTAAAAGGGGACATGCCTATGGCTTTCTTCGGTGTGATCATGTCGCCCATAGTGCATCAAACAATTTCTTATGCCAAGTTCTTTGATTTTCTGTTACCAACTTTCGCATGATTGTTACCAGATTTTTATTACTTGATTTAGCTTGGCCATTCCCTTGTGGGTAGTAATTGGAGGAATGTACCAACTGGATTCCATGTGTGTAGCAAAATTCAACCAACTCCTCAGAAGATAAATTAGGAGCATTGTCTGCTACTATTTTACTGGGTACATCAAACCTTATGAAAATATTTTCCTTTATAAAATTACACACCTCCGTAGAAGTGGCATTTTTAATGGGAATGACTTCTACCCACTTGCTGAAATAATCAGTAGCCATCAGAATGTAATGATGGCCGACACTAGAAGTCGGGTTAAGCATATCGATAAAATCCGCGTTGCCCCATTCATTGAAAAGGCTATTCAATTATAGAAATATCGTTTGGGAATCCATTGAATTCCTTGATGCTTTCTCAATCGAAGCTATGCCAAGAGAAAAGAATACTATAGCTGATTCTCTAGCTATCTCAGGATCTTTGTTGCTTCCTCATCCAGATTTCTCTCAAGAGAAATTTACCATTGAAATGATTCATAGGCCTAGTGTGCTAGATAATGCAAACAACTGGTAGGTTTTCAATGATGATCAACACTTGCTCTCTTTCTTGGAGCTTAAAGATAAATTCAATCGATTATATTTTGAAGGAAGTGAATTCTACCTAGAGAATATGTGCCATCTAATGAGGAAAATATCAAGGATGAAATGGATCGGGATGGTGTATTAAGTTGAAGGGTAACAAAATTCCCAAAGAATGGTGAGCTTAGAAGATCTGTTTGACAAGCGGGATAGGTTCATCAAGTCTGAAGCTTCTCGAGGACTCGACAACTGTTGAGTATGAGAAGGTCAATATTGGAAGCAATGATGAACCCAAGGTGGTGAATATTGGAAAATGTTGCACTCAAGAAGAGAAGAAGAAAGTAGTAAACCTATTAAAGAAGTATGTTGATGTTCTTGCCTATTCATATGAAGATCTTAAGGCTTTTCAACCAAAGGAGATGCAGCACTATATCCCTCTGAGACCTAGGATCAAACCTTTCAAAGCAAAGGCAGTATAATCCTAAGGTTGTTGATACTATTTTTCAAGAGATCTAGAAGTTACTAAAAGCCAAGATTATTTTCCCTATACATCATTCAACTTGGATTTCCAACATTGTGCTGTCAGAAAAAAGAATGGTGAGATTTGCATCTGTGTGGATTTCAGGAATTTGAATCGGACCTTTCTAAAGACAACTATCCACTCCCATGATGGATCAAGTTTTGCAAGTTGACTCGAGGCTCGAGATGTTGTCTATGCTAGATGGATTCTCTAGATACAATCAAGTGGAAGTCAGTACCCCAGATCAGCACAAAACTGCTTTTACTACCCCTTGGGGCACCTTTGCCTACAAGAGAATGCCATTTGGTCTTATCAATGTTGGTGCCACTTTTCAGAGGGCAATGGATTTAGCTTTTAGCAGCCTAAAGGGAAAGTGTATTGTTTTGTACCTTGATGATTTGACTATTTTTTCCAAAACAAGGGCGAGATCATTTTCAAAGATCTGAAAGCAGCTTCTTCAAAATGCGAGAGAACATGGAGTTTCTCTCAATCCTAAGAAGTTTGTCTTTTGTGTTATTGAAGGCAAGTTGTTAGGGCATATTGTTTCCAAAGAAGGGATCAAGATAGATCCAAAAAGAGTTCAAGCAATCCAATAGATTCCTCTTCCCACAAGCAAAAAGGGTGTTCACTCTTTCTTTGGCAAGATAAATTTCTTGAGGAGATTCATTCCAGATTTTGCAAAACTGACTATGAGAATTGCTCAAATGATGAAAGGAAAGCAAACCTTTGGTTGGTCTTCTGAAGGTAAGGAATCATTTGAATATATTAAGAAATCCATTGCTAAAACTCCCATCTTAAAGCATGTCTTAATTTCAGTGAAGGATTTTATTATCTATTGCTATACTACGAGAGAATACCTTAGTCATTGTGCTAACTCGAGAAAAATTCGAGGATCATGAACTTCCAATTGCATTCATGAGCTATGTTATGAAATCTCATGAAATGAAATATACTATGATGTAGAAATATGCTTTTGCGGTGGTCAAAGATGTCAAGCGGTTTCATTTTTATATTCTTAATTCTCACTTTGTTGTGCTTGTGCACTCTGACCATCGATCAAGTCTATTCTTACACAACAAGAGTTTGGAACAAAGAGAGGCAATTGGGTAGCTAAAGTCCAAGAATATGATCTTGATATCAAGCCAACTAAGCTAGTCCGGGGTAAAGGCTTGTGTGAGCTTATTGTTGAAGGGGCTGATGAAGAATTGTCCGCAAAAGCAGTTGATTTCCACTGTTGTCCTCTTTCTTAGTTCAACAGATGAGTGGTATGTTGATATTGAACATTTTCTTACTTGTGGAGAGTGTCCATCCCATTTGAGTGCTAAGGAAAAGAGAGCTATTAAGCTAAGGTCTACACAGTATGTATTATGGGAAAATGCTTTATTCAAACGAGGCATGGATGGAAGATTCCTTAAGTGTGTGGACAAAGAGCAACAGAAGAAGTTGTTTTTAGCTTTTCATGATTAGGCTTGTGGAGGGCATTTATCTTCTACTATCACTACCCATAAGATCCTTCGTGCAAGGTACTATTGGCCTACATTGTTTAGAGATGCATCAAAATGGGTAGGTAAGTGTGAAGCTTGTCAGAATTTTGTTGGGAGACCTAAGTTGGCTGCTTTACCACTCAAACCAGTAATGATTGATGAACCTTTTCAACAGTGGGGATTGGATTTCATTGGAACTCTTAACCCACCTTCCAGTGTTGGACATACTCATGTACTAACTACTACATATTACTTCACAAAGTGGGTAGAGGCTATTCTAGTCAAAAGCACTACTTCTGAGGTGGTGTGTAATTTCATCAAGGAGAACATCTTGATAAGGTTTGGGGTACCAAACAAGATTGTGACTGATAATGCTTCAAATTTTTCTTCTTCCGAAATGATGGATTTCTGCTATGGCTATGGAATTTCCCTTGCTCATTCTTCAGATTATTATTCTTAAGGGAATGGACAAGCAAAATCAACAAATAAGAATCTCTGTGATGCTCTCTAGGCGGTAAAATTACACCCAAAAGAACAATTGGGATGTCTCCATTCCGGTGGTGTATGGTGTTGAAGCTCACCCAAGCAAGAATAACAGGGAATTGTTAGCCTTGCACTTAATGAAGGCTATTGAGGACTCAAGTTTCATCAGTTCCTTGGACAAGAGAATCATGTATCTTCAGAAGTTGGATGAAGATAGGATGCAGGTTTTTGATAGGATCTCAACTCATCAACTGAAGGTGAAAGCTTTGTTTGATAAGAAGGCTAGGCCCAGATATTTTCAAGTGGGAGACATTGTTTTGCTTATGGGAAAAAGACATGAACCTCGAGGAAGCCATGGTAAGTTTTATTCTCTTTGGCTTGGTCCTTTTAAAATCAGACACTTTGTTGGAGAAAATTATTTCTACTTGGATTATATGGATGGATCCTCTCTCCCACTTCCTTATAGTGGGTAGTATTTGAAGTTGTTCAAGTCCTAGGTGATTAGGAAGTCCTTTTGTATATACTATGTGCGGTGTTTTGTTTGTTTTTGTCTTTCCTTTTTGTTTGTTTCCCTTCCGTGTGTGTTGTCTTTTGTATTGGTTTTACCTTTGACTCTATTTTCCCAATGGATAAGGCATTGGTCTACTTTTCCAGTTTTTATGGTTCTTGATCTTGCCTCGTTCCTCTGTCCCAGCCAAGTCATACCCATAAATATTCAACAGTTGTCACCCTCAAACTCCCCTCATTTTTTAAGTCAAGTTTCAAAAATTTTGAGTTGGTGCCTTTGAGAGATGTTTGAGCAGAGTGAGAAGTCTAGAGAGATAGGAAAAATTGTGCTTTGAAGAAGTGGGTGCTCATTTGCAATCTCACCCTATTAATTTAGAATCTTGCAGTCCACATGGTTCCCGTCTAGATGCTTGAAAATTGTTTCCTCCATTCAAATGAAATTGTCAAATCCTTTTCTATGGTCGTGGATCGCATCGAGCTTGGTATTGTTTACAGTTCTTCTTTCCACAAGGAGTAATTTGTTTTTGGGCATAAATGGTGGAGCTTCCCCTCCTCTGTATTTTTCTACAATCGTGAATGATGGATGTATCTTCCCTGTCAATTTTTGGCCCCAGCATCCACAAGTACATGGACATCTCTGATTGGATGTGGGAAGGCGGGTCGTCGGGTCACTTTTGGAATTTTGGTTTTGTATGAAGAAAGGTAGTGTTCAATCGAGGCCCAAATCGGCTAAGTATAGAAGGACCGCGGAAGGTGCCACGTGTCTCTTGGCGCACTTTTGGTATGGTGCACAAAAGCGAGACTCCAAACGTGCACAGGCCCTCCACGTGGTCAGAGTCCGAAAAGACAAAGCCATCCTTTTAATTGACTAAGTATGAGAGAGTCGGTGAAGCCTCCACGCGTCCCAATGACGCACCTCTAAAGGCCAAGTTCAAAGTAGGATCCTAAGTGAGCATAGACTCTCCACATGTTCAGAGCCTCAAAAAAGTTAAATCGGCCAGCGACAGTCTATGGCTAGCGGAAAGAACAACATTGCCGCTCGGCGCAACTTTAAGGGTCGAAGCTAAAGGCGGTTCCCCAAACATGCGCCAACTCTCCACGTGCCTCATCGGCGCGACTTCAAAGGTGCGGCTTAATTAGGAAATCATATATAGTGCTCACATTATTCATATATATGGATGAATAATATTATGTAATATATTATGAGTTGTAATAAACAAACTCATAATATCATGTTAGTATATTATATACGTGAGTTGTTTGGGAGTTATAACAACTCACATATATATAGATTTGTGGTTGAGTTGTTTCCTACTTAATAGGAAACTATCTCCCTATATATTTGAAGCTTGTTCATTATGTAATGATCCGGAATGAATTGAAAGAATATTATTATTCCGTGTTTAATATTATACATTATTCATCTGTAAAACTGATCCAAATCTATTATTTGGTATCAGAGCGAGGATGAGAGGTTCCTGTGAGGATTTTTATACGTAGAGAGTAAAGGAGTTTGAGGAGTTGCAGACCAGACACTAGAGCATTAACATTTGAATATGCGTATCAGATCAGGGGCATTCCAATGAGAGTCATGAGGAATTTGTTTTCTATGAGACATTGTGTTTGTAGCTTGGCGGTGCATTACCTGTGATAGTCTACACCAGATCACCTTCAAAATATGCTCGGATTTCTTTCCTTCGGTGGCAGAAAATATTATAGCATATAAGCTATTAGGCATGGGATTCAACGGATCGGGGTATGATCTCGGATTCGCCAATTTTCAATAGCTCATCCTCCTATGTCCATGCAATTGTTCCTATCTTCTATAGTTTGATGAGATCGATCTCCAAGCTCTCAAACTCGTTCTCCTCATACAGAAATCTGGTGATTGTGATTTGATTTGCTTATGTTAAGGATTATGTTATTGAAAATTTCTCTCCACGTATTGACCTGTGCACAACTCACAGCATACAACGATCACGAATACTATATCATCATATCTGTTTTTTAGCCTACAGTGACTCCAATCCTGAGCTCGGTTCTATATTGCATTGGATCTCAGTTCATTATTGTGCTTCCTTTCATAAATACGGTGCTGCAATCTCATGCGGTTATCTATTGATTGCCACTCCGCCTTGGAAGTTGGACTCTCCTCCGTTTGGGAATACAGCTTGACACACATAATACCACTAGGAAACCACAATATTTTCCAAATGGTACAAATTTGGGGGGCCACGTGGTGGTAGAGAATTATGTACAACAATTTTGCCACATTGGATCCCATGCATTTGTTGTTGCGGGTGCCTTGGTTGTTCAAGATGTGCCTATGTACGTGATGGTGGCTAGAGATTGTGTAGAACTTCATAGATTTATTATTGTCAGTGTCCTTAGCATTGAGTTGTGTTAGTCAAAAGTCATATATGAGTGTGTGAGATTCTATTCAAAATTTGAGTTTTTTTGTTATTTTAAAATAGTATATGTCAAAATTTTAATCAATAGCTTTTAGCTATATTAAAATTTTAATTGTTTGTAAAAAGGCGCAATATCGGTAGAAACCTGACATCTTGTCATTTGAGTCAAAATTGTAAAATGAGCTTCATTAACAAATCCACTAAGTAAGTAGCATCTTACTGGAGGATGGAGGCACAGGAGGATGGAGGTCATTCAATGACCTCTCGTCAGTCACCAATGACGGGGCCACGAAGGCTGTGGTGATAGTGTGTGTGTGAGTTTGCTTTCTTTTTAGAGTTGCAGTTGATTTCAGTTGTGTGCAGCATGATTCTTTTCAGTGTTCCTGTTATGGCTTGAATAAGTGAAATGTTCACATTGAGGGGGGGAACATGGTCTCAATGTTCCATTTTCTCTTTTCATATTTGTAATCAGTGAGCGGTATTTCCTACATAATTCCCTAATGGAAAAGCATAGTGGATAGATGAAAGCACAAAAGAAAAGTAACATCATGATATTGAGGTTGTTGGTTGTCCTGTAAAACCATCCCTGTTGAGGTTGTTGGCTGTCCTGTAAAACCATCCATGTTGAGGTTGTTGGTTGTCCTGTAAAACCATCCATGTTGAGGTTGTTGGCTGTCCTATAAAACCATCCATATTGAGGTTGTTGGCTGTCCTGTAAAACCATCCAGATCATGAGCACGCACGGGTGGCACGCTGCAAAAGGAAGTGCAATTGTTTTTCTCCCATGTTTGCACTAAGGGGGGGAATGTTAGGAAATCATATATAGTGCTCACATTATTCATATATATGGATGAATAATATTATGTAATATATTATGAGTTGTAATAAACAAACTCATAATATCAGGTTAGTATATTATATACGTGAGTTGTTTGGGAGTTATAACAACTCACATATATATAGATTTGTGGTTGAGTTGTTTCCTACTTAATAGGAAACTATCTCCCTATATATTTGAAGTTTGTTCATTATGTAATGATCCGGAATGAATTGAAAGAATATTATTATTCCGTGTTTAATATTATACATTATTCATTTGTAAAACTGATCCAAATCTATTACGGCCCAAAGAGATACCTAAACTAGTACAACAAGACAAATCATTTTGAGTATAGATGTTTGTAAACATAGAAGCATTAGAAGAAGATTGAAACAACACAAACTTTTTGTTCCACTAGAGTCATCTTCTTCCAACACTAGTAAAGGGATAGAACTATTTGTTTGGGCATTCTCTTCATTAAAAGATTAAGTGGATTTTTTATTCGGTGCCACACGTCATCTAACTCAATCTAAATTTTGGTGAGTTTAGTTTCTACTTACAACACTTCACATATTTTGATGAGAAACTCATCTTTTATTGATTCTTTAGGATCCGATACTATTGACATGCCAAATGGTAACATATAGGGATGGTCTCTATGTTCCCAAAAATTCCTTAAATTTTTTGTCTATTTATCAAATTTGTAACTTTGATGATGGGAAAATTATTGAATTCTCACCACATATTGTTGTAATTATGTAATTAAAGGATCCTAATGATGATGTAGCTATAAGAGTGGTGGATCCATCTTTTCATTTGTATCTCTTTGAGAAATTTGACACTTTTGCAACATAATCACTTATTTCTCACTCCGATTTTGTGAGTAAATTATAGCATGAGATTTTGGTCACCTCAACTATAGATATTTGCACCATATTTCATCACATAACATGGTTATTTGCCTTCCAAAAGTTTTTTTAATTATAGAATTTGTCCATGCTACATGCTTGAAAACAACATCAAGATCGGTTTTCAAATGGAGCGTCACTTGAACTCATGTGCCTCTTGAGTTAGTACATAGTGGCATCTTGAATTTTAATTCATTGATTATTTCACTAGAATAACTTGGGTGTATTTATTGAAATATAAAAGTGATGTACTTTATACTTTCAAGAATTTCAAATCCTTTGTTGAAAAGTAATCAAATTTATCACTTAAAAAGATTTGCACTGATAATGGGGAAATATATAAGTAATGCATTTAGATATTTTTACTAATCATGGTATTTTTCATCAGTATACAATGCCTTAAACCCCTCAGCAAAATGGTGTTATAATTCATAAGAATCAAACACTCAAGGAGATGGCTAACTATATGATTTATTCCAAGAATTTAGCACGTAAGTTCTGGGATGAAGCTATAAATTTTGCCAACTACATTAAAAATAGAATTCCACACAAGGAAATTTAGGGGTTCACTATGAGGAAACACGGTCAGGTGAAAATCTTGGTGTATCATATTTTTGAGTTTTTGAAAGAAAAACATGGGCCTTTTTCCTGACAATAATAAGAAATCCATGGAGAAGAAATGTCAAGAACGCATATTTGTTGAGCAATGTGAACATGTGAGGTATATTCCATTCTAGATCCTATTACCCATGAGGTTTTTTATCATAGAGATGGTCATGTTGATGAATTTGACCCTCCAATGGATCATGATGCTTCTTATTCTCCACTTTTACCTCTTATACCTTAATTGAATGACATATTTTTTTTATTTTGATGATGATATTGATGTGGTGCTTGTTCTACCACCTCCACCTTCATCTACTCAATGAATTCCCAAATGGATTCAATCAAATCTATAACATATTGGTGATTTGGCTAGTGATTAGAGTGATTCACATCGCACTAGAGCTTAAATTTTAGTAATGTTGATTTTTGTTGCACTCACTCTATACCTTTTGGAATGGCTCTTATGATTCAATCTATTTCATCTAATCCATTTTCTTTTTTGAAGCTATTGGTAAACTTGAATAGGTTGAATCTATGTAGGATGAGTATTCTTCTATGTTGAAGAATAATACTCAAGAATTGGTACCTCTTCTTAAGGGAAGAAAACTTGTGAGATGTAAATGGGTCTACAAGACCAAATATGTAGTTGATGGTTCTTTTGATAAGTACAAAACTTTTACTATCACTAAGTGGTTTTCTCAAGTGAAGGAGTAGATTACTTTTATACTTATTCTCCTATTGTAAAAATGGATTCTATTCACCTTGTTCTTTCCTTTTTGCATCTCACTTTGATGGCCATGTATTAAATGTAAGTGAAAAGTGCCTTCTGCTTAGTGATCTCCATAAGGATATTTATATGGATCAACAACTCTAAGTTTTTACAGGGATGAATCCTTGGTTTGTAAGCTTTATCATTTACTTTATAGTCTTAAACAAGCTCCATGATTTTGCTATGATAAAGTTTATGATTTATTTTTAGATGTTGGATTTCATCATTGTGAGATAGATCATAATGTTTATATTTTGAAAATTAGTGAGGATTCATTAATCTTGGTATTGTATGTTGGTGATCTAATCATTGCTAGTAATTCTAATTCTCTAGTTTAGGCAATTCAACTTTTGATATGACATATTTAGATCTATTGTTCTACTTTCTTGGTCTCCATTTCATCAATTTCCAAAGGTAAATTCCATCGGGAAACAAAATATGCTATAAATCTCATTCAAAAGTTCATAATGGCCACTTGTAAGCCTTCACCTACTCTATTTTAGCTTGATAATTGTATTGATTGTGTAATAGCACTAAGTTGGTTGATCCTAAATTTTTTAGGCAATTTGTAGTTTGTTATATCTAACTCACACTCATTTTGATATCTATTTTTTCTTAACCTTGTCTCTCGGCTTTCACATGAAATTCATGAGATTCATTTGGAAATAGTTAAGTGTATTTTGTTCTATATTAGAGGGAAGTTTAAATTTGGTATTCATTATTCACCACAAGGATATTCTACTATTGAGGGGTTCACATATTCACATTCGGGTGGTTTTCATGACACACGATGATCTACTTCTAGCTTATTTTTTCACCTTGGTTTGGGTCTTGTTCCTTGGGCTTGTAATAAATAGATTATAGCTACTATTTCTTCTCTTGAGGTGAAATACAGGACCTGCAATAAAATATGGCGATGAGTTTATTTGGCTTTGACAAGTACATGATGAATTTGGCTTCTCACAAGATTCTCCAACTCTAATCTAGTGTGATAATTAGAGTGCCATTGAAATTTCTCAAAATCCAATTGAGCATCAAAGGACCAAACATATTGAGATTCACATGCACTTCATTCGCAAGTTGATTTATGATGGCATTGTTCATCCGGAGTTTGTTCCCTTTGTTTCTCAAATTACTAATATTATTCCAAAACCATCACCCTCTCCTCATTTTTTTTTTTTGAGTTACGAGGGTTTCTTGGGGTAAAAGAAATTATAATTAGGGGATCAAGCATAATTTATTCCTTCTTTTTTTTGCTATATTTGGTACCTTATCATGCATAGTAGTCAAGACCCTATTTATTTATTTTCACTCCATGACATTCGCTTAAGGGAGGTTGTTGTATGTGAAAACATGTAATTATTTTAGGATATCTCCCAACTAGTTCTATTTTTGGTTCACACCTAATAAAATTCATTTTGGGAGATTTGGGATTAGTTTTTATTTTAACTTATATTAAGTGAGGTGTTTCACTCATGTACATGTTTGAGGATTTGTTGAGGATGTGTCCCCTCTCCTTGATATGTGGAGATTCTTTTGTCTCCAAACATAGGTTGTCTCACTTATTCCTAAGGTGAGGATAACCTTCTATGTATATTATTTAATTCACTTGTTCTTGGATGAGGAACATAGTGGTTTTCCTTAGTAATATTGGTTTTTACTTTTGTTCCATTTTTAGTTTTATGCTCATTTTATAAATTTATTGTGTGTGGATCCTTTTTGTATTATCTTGCACGATCTATAATTTTATCCCATACAATACTTCACATGATTAATTATACGTGTAGTACACAAAGATTCAAAGATGGCATCAATAGAAAATTAGAAAAACATTATGGGATGTAATCCAAATTGGTAATATTGTTTAATTATAATTGTATGATATTAATGGATGACACTATGTGTATGTTAATCCAATGTTCCAAGTTAATTGTTTATGCACGAGATTAATGTATAGAACCATTGATGTGATTCTTGATTGAGAATAAGATAGATTAAATAATTTTACGAAAAATAAAGGGACAATTAAAATGCATTTTACAAGATAAAATGTAATCAAAGCCGATTTAGTGAAAATCCAAAAAAATGGATTTGAATTGTTATGGGTTCCCTCCATCAATGACCTATCATGAAATCACAAACCTACATGGCTAAAGTCCAAACCCGCCACTCTCTCATGTTATGTATTCTCTTTGTCTTCCTTTTGTTTCCCTTAGCAATTTATATTACTAAAAATTATGTTTCCTTTTCGATCTTCTTCTCTACCATGGCATACTCACAAACCCACTCATTATTTCCAACATAATACAAAGATTTAACATTGATATTCACGTTATCAACCATTACCCACCACTTTGCTCTATTAACATTGAAGATAATATTTGAATTTTAGGTTTTTCCATGGAATATAGGATTGTCGACAAAATTCTACCCGGGTGAGCTCACCATGATTATAAATCTCAATCAAGAATTTCATTTCTATAGAGAAAACTTTGAATCAAAAAGACTTGAATTGGGAAAATTGTCATTATCGTGGAAAGAAAAAACATTACAAGTCATTAAAAACCATTGTTACCCATTGTTTCACTCCTTCTTCATGTGCTTCAAACCCGGGTTTATATAGGCTTATTAGGGCAAGTGCATGGAGATGGGGGACCAAAAATCGACCAAATTTTTATTTGAAGCAAAATGCGAGCGTGTTTTAGAAAAGTGTGTTCGCGTTTTGAATTACTAGGATTGGTAATTACCAAGCCTAAAATGCGAGCACATTATAACATGCTCGTATTAAAGTATACTTTTTTCATTTATTAATATTTATACTTTATTATTTCTTATAATTTAAATTTATTTTAGTAAATATAAGAAATTAGGGTCACTCTGCACCTTATAGAACTAGTCTCATAGCTCCATAAGTCACGGTTTAGAAGATAGTTTTTCATATTCTAATTTGGTCAGTACATAGGTATTTTTTTAGGATTTTAGCATTCAGCCTAAAGCTTTTAGGGTTTAAATTCTATAATTGATATCTATTTTGGGAAATAATATAGTCATTGTTTAGGTTTTGGGGCCTTCTTGATTGGTTATTGACATGTTGTCATCCAAAATGTATAGCATGAAAAATTGAAACTTTGAGCATGACAACTAAGCCTATGATTGAAAATCATGTTTCCCTATCATTGTGAATCCTTCCTCGACCAGATTGCCATTAGTTCAACCGTCCCCCATCTTATAGGAAATTCCTTAAAAAATTGAGTTTTTTCAATGTGTAGGGATGATCACCCAAGATGATTGATGAATTCATTATGAATCAATGAAAGAATACTTCCTCTGGAGGCCTAAAAGGCCATTTTTGCCATTTTGTATCTACTAAACATCCTTGAAGAGAGTTTAAGGAAAATCAAAAGCATTTGAGGGTGATATATGAGATGAAAGTTTAGGAAATAAAATTTGATACGAGGGACAACTTGTGCAAGACCGGATCTTCTTAGTGCAGGGAATGAATGTCCTAACAAAGAAAATTAAGACCTCGAATGATTTTGGGAGTTCCAAAAGGAGTTTGGAGGAAAAAAAATTGAAGGATTAAATAATGAACATGATTATGAAAATGAATCTTTTTCTTTTCCATTTGAGGAAGAATACCTTCTCAATGGTGAATGTATGAGTATGAAAGTACTCAAGTATTTTGAGGATGATACCACTCATGAAGAAAAAAATATGAGATTTGGGAATGTGAGTTCCAAGTGTTCAACCATTTCCTTGAGACCCAATGTGAAGACTTTCCAAATGAGTATGAATTTGAGTATTAATATGTATTTTCCCTTTTGATGGAGAAGATTGTGTCAATAATGAATGTGATGAAATGAAGGTGTTTGAATCTCCCATGTGTACCTCCATCACGGAGAGTATTGTTATATCCCATGATGAGAATAATGATCATTCCATTTTTTCCCCAACTTTGTGTCCACTCTTTGTTCAAGAGAGTGAAATTCTATATAAGCCACATCATAGCATGCAATGGGTCAAACATGAGTTGGTGAGTATAAAAGAAAATAATTTGGGAAGTTGTCAAACATGAATCAAAAGGAGGTCTATGATGATGTTGAAGATTTCAAAATACCTACCAAGATCCATCTCACATAAGAAATTTTCATACGAGAACATGACAAATCGGAGTAGTTGTTCATTGGAGATCACGAGGATAGTTACGAAAAGGTGAGCCCGAAATGATCAAAAATCAGTCTTGTGGAAACGTGAGGATGAAGAATGTGAAATCACAATCATGATGAATGCAAAAATAGAATGACAACCTAAAATGGAATTTCGGGACAATGAGAAAAGTGAGTATTTCATATCGACCCTCACTTAACCATCACGAAAATTTTCTCAAGAAGTTGAGGAAAGTGTCATACTTCATCGAACCATCAATGGGTTTACTGAGCAAAAATAATTCGGTGCTACCCACACACGGTAACATCCAAAAGGGAAAAAGTGCTACAGTGAAAGTGGGTTGTCCCCCGCATGTACCATAGGTGAGTTAGGTTGTTTTTTTCTTGTTGTGTGGTGTGTTTCCCTTTCCATCATGTGTTTGTTTTATTTTTTCTTATTTATGCGGCTTGCATGTATTTTTGGTGTGCTATGTGACTCTATTTTCCCAATGGATAAGGAAATGGTTTTCTCCCCAAGAGACAATTGAGGTATGTGTTTACTCCTTTTTTCTTTGTCTAATCTGAAACAATTCCTTGAGTATGAGCTAGCTATTGTCATATGAAATGTCATTGCATTTTATTTGACAACCCCATTGAAAAAATTTCTCCTTTATGTTCAAATTGGTCAAAATTGCTCGAATTTCCCAAATTGCCAAGATTGCTCATTTTCAAAGATCAACTTCAATGGAAGGTTTTGTGAGCCTCAAAGCACTTCAAAAGTCCTAGTTGTAGTCAAAGGAAAGGTATCATAGTCTTCTCTGCAATGGTGTGACTCAAGAAGACTCCTAAGTTTTATAACCCAATTCTAGGTAGATTTTTCCCAGTTTACAATTTACATTTTGACCTAATTAGGTCTAGACGAGTTTTCATTGTGCATCCATGAACTGTCACATATATCTTTCTCTAATGGAGCTAAAACTCCCTAAAACCTCCTTTATCTTGAAGAGAACCCTCCCTAGGTCAATTGTTTCAATTTTTATCTTCTAAGACTCCTTATCAGCTAAGATATTAAGATTTTCTTGTTGAACCCCAAAATAGGGTTTTAGATAGCATGATAGGGAGAAACTTCATATTTCTTATCATACACACCCTTCTTGACTCATTTTCCAATTGAATAATCTTGAAGGTGATATCAAGAATAATACCATAAGGAAATAGGCCAACTTGCAACAAACCACGACAGATTGTAATTGATGATGAGGTGCATAAGACCTTGGTAGGTGTCGGGGTTTTACGGTTGTTCAAATTGCCATTTTTCGAAAGCCCACACACCTATATCAATGGTTGATGTTAAGATTCCATGAGGAATACTTTTAATTCATAGGTAGGAGGATGTGTATTCTTGTGTAATTGAATAGTTAGAGCATGCACAAGAGGAGAAGCGCAAAGATCCGAGAAAATGGAGCAACCTGAGAAAGAAGAGCAAGAGTCGGCACAAGAACAGCGTGCTATGGGATGAGGCCCAAAGTCATCAAATAGATCAAGGAGGTTGAGGCATAGCTCACCTCCCTAAGGGCACATGACTTATATTGATGACCCTAAAAAGGTTATAAGGGAAAGATTCTAGATATCCTTGAGTGCAGATGAATTGTATGGCTGGGAAATGTTTGACAAATCCCAAGCTCATCCAAGGATGCACAAGATGTTGTCATTTTCCATGTAAACACATATGGAGGAACAATAATTTGAGCTTAATAAGGATGTAATCAGTGAGCTAAAAGGGAAAAGGGACCCTTCAAGTAAGCTCCTAATTTTGGTATCTACACATTTATTAGACACGCAAGCTAGTAACACATTAATAAAGATGGTGAATGAAGTAGTGTGGAGGAATATTGACAAAGGAGTGGCACTCCACAATGTGCGAGAGAATGTTGAATATTTAAGCAAGAAGAATAAGAAGCTATATAAACGGTTGAATAAAATTAAATCCTTATTGGTTGCGGTAAACACCGATGTGACGGAATTAATTACACACATTGTGAGTTATTTGCCATATGTAGCCTTAGAGGTAAAAATGAAAAAAAAAGCAGGAAGATTGACACCCCGAAAGAAATGATTCATTTATTGATTGAGAAGGAAAATAAAGGGCAAGGGTCCATGGCGAAGAGTTAGAGCGTGCAAACAGAGAAAATTTGACAAAATAATAAAGGGTATAAGGAAATAGGTGTTGAAATAAAGGAAGCCACACAAAATGATGAGAAAATATTCCAAAGATTTAAAGATGCCACAGTCATAGACACGTTCCTTACGAGAAGATAAAGCGAGTTGGGCAGTTAGATTCCTCATTGTATATAGGGGACAAGGCGGTGCGCGAAATTTTGGAAAAGGTAAAGGACATGAAGAAGGCAATAAAAGCTAAGTGTGAAAGGGTAAAGGAGATACTTAGAAGAGATACATGTTATGGTTATGAGGAGAGTATATGTCCTCAAGGGTATGACTTCGAATGGGATGTCATTTTGAAGGAACTACTGAAAAAGGTCGAAGAACCGACCACGGAGAAAATTCAAACATTGTTAAATCAACACCAAAAAGGTCATAGATCACGGTTGAGGAGTGGAAATAGTTAGAGTAATCCATGAACTCGAGTTTCCCAAAATTATCCAAATACCATGAACCTAATTTTGAGGGTGCGATAAAAGATATTATTTATTCCTTGATTCTTTTGTGGTTTTACCACATTCTTTCATTATATTCCTTATTCATTAATGTGTAGTATTTCTAAGATGAGATAATATCCCTAGTGTGGGGTAATGTTGGGCCAAAAATAGCTAAGTATGAATACAGGCGTGAAGGCGAAGGACACATAAAGGTGTGCGCGGAAGCATAGAAGAATAATTTACATAATTTAAAAGGTGCACGAAGGTGCACGTGGAGGTTTGAGAAAATCATGTGTGAAGGGTTGTGCGCCGGGATGACGAGTTTAGGAGTTAGCTAGATTTTAAAAAAAAAACTATAATTAGGAAAAGGCACATGTTGGCGTTGGTCAACATGGGAAGGCTATAAATTGAAAAAGCAAGGTTGAGGCACCTTTGAAGCGAGGTAAAGCACATGCATGACACATGCTATGCATGGATAAAGACATGGTTAAATATAGCATAGGTGGCTAATGCAAATATAACACACAGATAAAGTGGAACTTCCAAAATAATTCAAGCCACACATGGAGAGCCACACAAGAAGGTGCCTAATTATAGGAAAGAATGGGTTAGGGAAGCATGCAAGCTATGTATAGGGGTCTTCTAATTATAGATTAAAGCATGTAATTGGTGAAGGATAAGTTTCCACCCTATATATATAGTTTTGTCGCATCCTTTGTAATTATATTGTGACTAGAACATTAGTAGTGAGTGTGAATGTGGATGTGTGCAAGTATGTTATGGATTGTGTAATTGTGATGTAATTGAGAGAAAATGATCTTAATGAATATGGATCTCCCTTTTTGTTTAATGTTTTGTTATGGTTGTGCGTGGTATAGTAATTTAATACGATGTGAAATTGATAGTATAACTAAGCTACATAAAGAACAATCACATTAATAATGGAGGAAAGTTGCATAATACAAGACTAAAATTGCAGAGGACAAATTATAACAAAAATACCATATATTATTGATAGAATAAAACTTGAGCAATTACATGATGAGAGAGCTTACAATATATAGGAGAATGAACTCCTTAAAACAAGGATTCAACTCCAATCTTTAATCCCATAATATCCTCACATATCTCTCCTATAATCACTCCCAAACCCAACAATCTCTCACACAACTCCCAAATAGCTACGTGAGTTGTTTATTCAACAAACTCACAACTAATACATATTATCCTATATTATTAATAATGAATTGATTAATAACTCATATTAATAATATTACAAACTTTTATTTTTCTCACACAAATATGATATTAATATCTTACTAACACACTAACTTACTAATGTAATATATGAATATTACATTTAACTATTACAAACAATAATGTGAGCACTAATTCATGGATTATTCCTAACATTCCCCCCCTCAGTGCGAACATGGATGATTTTTTTCTAGTACATGCTCATGATGTGATGGTTTTCAAAGAGTACCATCAACTCCAAATAGGTTTTCTAGTGGAACCATTAACCACTCTGTATGTGATTTTCTAAAAGATTCACAAACTCTCAAATTGGTTTTCTAGTGGACCACCAACCACTCCATAAAGCAACGTACATGTTTCCCCACCCCCATCCTTACATTCAAGGAAAATACCAAAAATATTGCTCATACGAAGAGCTCATTTATTACAAGATTGAACAGGAATAAATCATATATTCTTATTACACCACACAATGAAAATTAAACACAACAAAAATAAATGCCACAAATTCATTGTGTGGCCCCTTATTCGCCAAGGTGACGACGAGGCCGTTTATTAACCTCTTTCCTCTATTACCTCCTTCCTCCATTGTGATGATGCTAACTCAGCCAAATTTGTCTTTGAGGCTCATTTTAAAATTCTATTAGGTGTTGGTTTCAACCGATAATGCACCCTTACAATAATAATCAGCTTTATATTTAACCAAAATAATAAAGCATATTAGATTTTTATTGTTGGAAATCACTCACTATTTGTTTACAAAATAATCAGAAATGTTTCCACAATTTCTCTTAAAATACGAAATGGGTTTCTATAATTTTTTTATAAAAGTTTCTCATAATACAAATAAACAAACCCAAAAAAATTCACAAAATTCTAAATCTGGGTTTTTGAGAAAAACACGAATTACCAGTCATTTTTAAGATCAGAATCCAGAAAATGGCGACAGAAGCTTCAAAACTCTCATATCTGCATTCAAGAGGTTGCGGTTTTGTCCTGCAATGACTCTCATAACTCGTCATATCCTTCTCTGATACCAGATGATGTGAAATTGATAGTATAACTAAGCTACATAAAGAACAATCACATTAATAATGGAGGAAAGTTGTAGAATACAAGACTAAAATTGTAGAGGACAAATTATAACAAAAATACCATATATTATTGATAGAATAAAACTTGAGCAATTACATGATGAGAGATCTTACAATATATAGGAGAATGAACTCCTTAAAACAAGGATTCAACTCCAATCTTTAATCCCACAATATCCTCACATATCTCTCCTATAATCACTCCCAAACCCAACAATCTCTCACACAACTCCCAAATAGCTACGTGAGTTGTTTATTCAACAAACTCACAACTAATACATATTATCCTATATTATTAATAATGAGTTGATTAATAACTCATATTAATAATATTACAAACTTTTATTTTTCTCACACAAATATGATATTAATATAACAATATTAATATCTTACTAACACACTAACTTACTAATGTAATATATGAATATTACATTTAACTATTACAAACAATAATGTGAGCACTAATCCATGGATTATTCCTAACAAATACTCTCTTAAGGAATGTTTCCATGTTGTAATAGCTATGAATGCAGGAACACATCTTTACAAACCAAACAAATGAGGGACCTAGTAGAATTGTGCGCGCTTCCTGGTGAGTACTTAGGCCCTTCCTAGGTGATGTGCTAGTGCGCTTTGACAATGTTGTGTTGCACATTATATCGTTGCATGAAAAAGTCTCTCAATCATGATGGATTCATTTCCTCAGCCTCCCAAAAGTGTTATGTCATCATCATATCTTGACATACATACTCCTATCAATTGTGCCCACCTATCTCAAGGCACCAAATCATCTGTGATCCCCTCAGATCCTCTCTCTCTTTTTCTTGGGATGTTACATCACATAAGTCATACTCTATGCATCTAGGATGAAATATATGATCATCCAAGTTTGTACAATTGCTTCTCATGGTGTCATCCCCTACTTCTCTCTCTCTCCTCCTCAAAACTTGTCTCTCATGTTTTCCCCACCTCTATAACCTATAGTCCCTCTACTCCTCTTGTTCCCTACAAAACTACCACCTAGAACCAAATATGGGGCATGCCTCACTTGACATGGCCTCAATGGTGGAATAGATACTACCATTCATACTATCTCACCTCTCTGTCAAGCATGTCAATCAACGATATTCTAAGAGGGGTTATGACACTACATAAGTTAGGATACACCTGATTTTTGATGTTTGCTAACTATTTATCTTATGTAGGGGATGCGATGTATTTCCTCCTAAGTAAGTTCCTAAAATTTCCTACCAATATTGGGGTGTGATAAAACTTGGTCATGTGGGTTAGACAAAAACATTTTAGAGATGTTGTTATTATATTGTAGTTCCACATACCTTCAACCTATATTTAGATGAGGAAACCTCTAATTCATATTCCTCTCATAAAACAATGGATTAGATTAAAGTAGGGGTTATGAGAAAATTACAATAATATTGTGACAATGTTGGTAAAAATTATGATATTTTCACCCTGTGACTTCTGGAAAGCTGGGTTTTCCCACTTGTGTCCAAATTAGGACACGAAATGAGATTTTCACCCTGAGAGCATAGGAAAGTTTTGGGGTCAAACCTTATATTATTTTGACTCCAAAACACTTGATGAGATCATTGAAACCATTTTTGAGATCCAATTCTTCTTAAAACTTCAAATTTTGGGCATATTTCATCTTGAACCGAGAGGAGCAACTATTGTGTTCTAAATTTCCTCAGGAAATGTTTGAGCCTTAGAACAAAGTTAATATTTCTATCTTGTATAGGATTCTAAGAGATTTATGATGATTATTTATTTTTCTCCCAACTTCTTACTGAACTCCTAGAATCTTCCATGGAAGTCAGCCGTAATTGGAGCTTTCATTCCTTACACCCAGATGACCCGATTTTGTTCAAATTGTTCCTAAATCAAATTTTCTTCACATAATTTTCCTAAACCACCTCATACATATTTAATTCTCTTTGACACCACCCCTAGATGATTTATATTTTCCTTGAAGGCTTCCAAAGGGTGTTTACCAGTTGCAAAATGGCCAAAATGACCTTTTAAGCCTCCGAAGGAAGTTGTCTTTCATCGAATCTCAATGAGTTCATCAATCACATTAGGCACTCTTCCCTACACACTAAAACACACTTTAAAACCTTGTTATAAATTTCCTCTAAGTCATGTTGAGGGAAGAACCGGGCGAGGCTAGTTAAAGGAAGGATACATGTTAGGAAATAAGGGATAAAATATGCGGAATAATCCCTCACAAAATCGCAATAAAGTAGAAACTAATATGCGTAAATTATTACAGATCTCAAATAAAATTGCAGAATAAAATAACACAACACAAAGAGACGAAACTGATTTAACGTGGTTCACCCAATTTGGGCTATGTCCACCAAGAATCACTTGCTCGATTTTATTACAAGTCACCGCTCTCTCAATACAATACCCAGATCCATTTGGAGCTATGCTCAACAAACTCTGACGAAATTCACACCCGAATTCAAAACACATATACAATACATTTGCTTGTCCTTATATCATATGCATAAGACCATATAAATAGACAACTACTTAAGCGCTTTACAAAACCGTGGGTATCAAAACCATGGGTAAAACTCGTCCCATAAACCTATGGGTCAAAAAAATTGCCCATATGAGAAGAGCACGTTTCCCGATATGTCGGGTGCATTTTTCGAGGCCCAAAAATTTACGCCAAAAAAAAAAATCGGGGTTGCACCCACGGACCCTCGGCAGGGCCCAACCGGCCCCGAACCACAGCGGGATACATGAAAAGTGTACATGACTTTAGTGTATAGTCTTCAACACTTTCACACATGAAAATAGGCTCCACAACCTAACAATACATAAGAGCACTGATCGGAAATAAAATTTTCAATTATGGGCTTAGTTGTCGTGATCAAAAGTTTCAATTTTTCATGTTAGACATTTTGCATGAAAACATTTCCTCTCTACTAAAGGTTCAATAAAATAAGAAATATTGATTAAATTGAGCTATGTGAAACTAATTAGAACTTTATGATGTGATTTTTACTTCATCTAGGGCTAATTACAACTCTAGACAATATTTGTTGATAATACATGTAAAAGGAGCGTGATAAAGAGTCATCAAGAGAAACCACCCACTCACTTCCAATGTAGAAATATATAGAACCTAAGAAAACATAAAATGAGTCAAGTCCACCATTTGAGGGGCTAGAGTGGTAAAGATTAGAGAGACAAGTTGAGTTGCGTTGAATAAGTGAAACTTGTCAAGGGTCTTGAGAAACACCATTGTAATAGCTTTATGATTTTAGTTGATTTTTGTAACAATCCCAATAGTGGGAGTAGTATTTGTAGATGTTGTCAAAGATTTTTAAATTGATAAAAAAATTGTATGTGTTTTGATTTGTTAGGTGTTATAAGGAATTTCATGAGTCCATATATTGAGCAATTGTTGTTACCTTTAGGAGTTGTGAGGTTTATAAAATATAGTTTTGACACATCTAAAACTCTTACAAATGTCAATAACCAATCAAGAAGGCCCCAAAACCTAAACAATGACTATATTATTTCCCAAAATAGATATCGATTGTAGAATTTAAACCCTAAAAGCTTTAGGTTGAATGCTGAAATCCTAAAAAAACCTATGATCGACTCAAATTAAAATATGAAAACTATCTTCTAAATCAGTGACTTAAGGAGCTATGAGACTAGTTCCATAAGGTGTAGAGTGACCCTAATTTCTTATATTTACTAAAATAAATAAATTTAAAGTACAAGAAATAATAAAGTCTAAAGATTAATAAATGAAAAACTTAAACATTTATTTATGTAGAGATATAGCTCCTAGATGCACATATATAAAAAATTTAACAGAACGCGAGCGTGTTATAACGTGAGCATTTTATAACGTGAGCACATTATAATGTACTCGCATTATATCTTTTATGGATTGGAAATTATCAATCCATAGGCTTTTATTTTCCTAGGATATCCAAACCTAAGGTTTGGACTATGTAAACTATGAAAAATCATGTTTTACAAAAAAACATAATAATCTCAAGTGTACACATCGATTTCTCATGTATTATAAAACAATATTCCAAAAACATAATACTACGACATCAAGCTCAGTTTTACGTTTGTGACAATATACTTCTTTCTAAAATCTGATTAGTTTAAGACTTTCATCCTTAATTTCTTTTACTAGTGCCTTCTTTTCTTGCCAAAATGTATGTATACTTTTTTGTACACAATTTATGATTTTTTCATCTAATTTTAAAAAAAAAAGGCTTGATCTGAATTCCATCCTACCACATTAAAAAAATAGACTATTTATCTAAAATTAGGGGGTGTACACACAAATATTTCATTTTTGGGATGTGTTCACTTTGAAAATTAGTAAAATATATATATTCATCCAAAAAATATGAAAAATTAGTGGGACCTCATACATGGTCTTAGCTAAATTTCTACGAAGGGATTTGTAAAATAATTTATAGAACTCAAAAATGGGAGGGGGCGGCGGGGGCGGGCGGTAGGGGCATACATAACACTATGTTATCTTTTTGACACAAAAATAGACACACTTTATGTGCACACCACATTTGACCACCTTAATCTCCACCATTTAAAAAAAAAAGTATTTTAGAAACTAGATTCCGAGAACTATGATTCTTATTCTTATCACATTGTCAAATTTTGAGCATATGCATGCCAAATTATTAGTTGAAGTTCAGGTTTTATTGATTTTAGGAAAAATGTGGCCACTTTTGACCCCCTTTTGTCCCCATTTCCATGCACTTACCCATTATAAACATTTTTGTATTCATAGTTACATAAAGCTTGTAGAGTTTTGTATTGTGTATTTTTAAATATATTTTTATACAATGATTATAGAAATTGGGAAGGATTTACAGCTTTAGTCAATTACATAAGGTTTGCTTAGGGTTTAGTCGATAAATAAAATCTAGGTGTTTAATCACTCTCATAATGCTTTGGATAAACCTATAATCATAACATTATATTCTACGTCACTAAAATTTGAATTTTAAAATTTAGAATATGATTCAAGAAAGTAATTGATTTTGTTTTGTCTAGAATAATTTATACAAGCTATGTAATGTAATGACCTCAAACAACCCAAGAGGTGTATTTAATACTTTTTATTTATTCTAATATTTCTATTTTATGCACAAATTTATTGGGTGAATTCTCTTTAATATATTCAAAAATCAATTGGTTATTTCTTGGGAAGCCTCCTTTCATTTCTTAATCAATTACCAAGTCCTCTTTTGTTGGAATTGGTCACCTTTTCGATGGAAATATGCAATAAAAATTTATGGGGGAGTGCTCGTATCTATATATAGGTTGGTCCTCTCCCAAACCACTAGAACTATCTACCTACCACAAAACTATGAAATGTGAAAAATATCATATCTTTGATTAAAATATACTTACTTGACAATTAACCTATATTGTCTCAATTTGTTGAGATTCAATGGAAACTCATATATGATTAGAGGTAATAAAGCCATTTATATGAGTCAAATAAGGGTTTTATACATTGAATATGGTAGAATATTTCTGGATAACACCATTTTTATAAGGTTACTACATCTTTAAAATAAAAACGACAATAAAAACATTAGATTATGAAAGAAAAAAATAATGATGGAATGAGACATAATTACATACATATGTAATCGAACATCATACAACATATTTTTAAATAAAATAATCAAATAAAATATTAATTTGATATAGAATGATTTGGTGACTATTTTAACCTTAAGGGTATTAAACATAATGTTGAATTTTGTAAAATCCTTGGTTATAAGGCTTGGGATGCTCTAACTATAGGTATTCCCAATAATGGCTAGATACGGTAATCTCCCACCAATTTATCCAAAACATTTGAATTAAATCTATAATGACAGTATTTGATGGCACCTTAGTAGGTATATGTCGATTTGTTTTTCATTCCATTGTGCTTTTCTTATAAAATAGCCAAAAACCTAGTTGTTTTCACTTGTTCGTGTTTAATCTCCATGACAAGAATGGTTCCCTCTTCGCATCCTTTTTCATGAATGTTTGACATGTTTAAAGAATATTTTGTTACTAGAGATTCTATCTACATTTTCCTTATATCATCCTACAACCAAGAATTTTATATTTTGTCAAAAATTTCTTTAGTAAATTAAAATGAAAGAGACTATCCTACCACCCCCAAAAATGAAAATAATAATAATTTCATTTTTGTTTCAATTAATATTTATAATAAAAAAATGTTAGAGCATAAATATGACCCCAAAGAATTTTAATATTTTTGCATTGAATATTTTCTACTTTCCTAGTATATAATTTTGTTACATATAATTCATATTTCCTTTTACGTTTTTGATGAATGTGAAAATTAAGAGAAAAGGAACTTAAATTGTTGAATGGTTTGTGTTGAAAGAGAAAGCATGGAGAGGAAAGAAAAAATAGCTTGTATCACATGGTGATGATAAGAATAGAGACAAGATAAATAGATATGAAATGCATTGTTAGTCTACCTACATTTACATCTGCATAACCATTTTAAGTGTTCAAGGGTTCTCTATAATATGTTTTGGATATGCATTTACATGATTAATTTGTGGAATAAGAGAAAACATCATTGGATATAAGGACAAAGATCGGAATTGTGTAAGAGAAAAAAGGAGGCAACATTTTCCAAGTTCATAGATGTAATAAGTGATGAAGATATTGATTGGCTTTTTCCTCACAAATACTACATATGTTTGTGCTTATTGGTTATGGTTAGGGTTTGGTAGATTTTAGGGGTTGTTACAAATATTATGTGGGGATTAGAATATATAATTTTTCACTTGTATAAAACCAATTTCATCGATGAACCATTTTGGCAAAATGCCAATGGTCATATTATCAAGACTTTTATACGATGAGAGACTACCTATTATTAAGAGTTAAGAGTCAAGGTCCCATGTAATATAATACAATAGAATTGTAATAAAGGCAAGTCTTCTCTACCAACCTTTAGTGATAACTCGAAGCCTATTTCCAAATTTTTGCTCCACATCAAATTCATTTCAAAACTAAAGTCAATCACTTTCATCTTTAAAGAAACACATGTATGTAAATTAGAAAGAAACAATGAAACATACTCTTTATCTCTTAACAAGTAACCATTTCTCAATTAGATTATAATCATAGAAAAGAATAAGTCATATTCCTCTTTGACCTTCTTGCTTTATATCTTCCATGTTTAAAGTTTTTTAATTTTTCTCTTTTTAATTCTTTTCGATCCCTCTATTTGATCATACAAATGTTTATATGTATTTTTCTAGGTACATACGGTAGCATGTATTTGTGTTAGTTACATAATGTTCTCTGAGGCACCTCAAGTCTTTGGAATACTTCTTAGTAGACATCATATGAGTATTAGCATGGATAGTTTTACTAGTTTATATATACAGGAAAGGTTTTGGATTGTTTGAGGTATCTCAAGTATTTTAGATAGTTTTCCACCTATATAAAATCCATTTTAAGATGCATTTGTAATATATTATTTGTTGTAGGAAGTTTAAGGTTGTTTGTTCCAGCTCTCCTAGCCACACAATTTTTCAAAATTTTGACAATTTGATATTTCATTATTTTATGACACAATAGCCATCATTGGCATTAGTTTCATTTTTCAGAAGGAGAATCCCAAAAGTTTAATCATATAACTTGTCCACTCCTATTCATAATACATCATTTTATAATTATATTATTGATATGAAAGAGAATATATTGGAATTCTAGACTACATTAAAAACAAAATTGTGTTATTGTAAGGTATTAATTATGAATTCATACATGTAATTGTACAAATAATTAGTAGGGTATTTTTTCCTACAAAACTCAATTTGTGAAATTGAATTTAACTTTTAAATTTTCCATCACTTTTTAGTGGAATCAATCATGCAATTTAACTCGGTTATAAACATTGGGAAACTAATGATGCCAAAATACATGAAGAAGCATTGTATTGGGAAGTGTTAGTGTATTTAATTATCAATACATAATTTTATGAATATAGGATGCATGAATAATATTCAAAGTAATATAATATTAGATAATGTACTAATTATTTCACACTTATCCACATTATTTATAAGGAATAATATTGATCAACTTATTGAATTATATTATCAATAGTTTGGTCTTATCTTAAAAGACTTTTTCTTTAAGATAACTACTCTCTAAAGGTAACCCTAGCCTCTTCCCTATTTATATAAGAACATATTGATCTAGTATTTATGGTATCATTATAGAAGAGCGATGTTATTATAGTGGCGAATTTATGCCAAAACATTTAATCAAAGTAGGAATTCATGTTACTGTGATCTAAATCATGTAACATCTTTATTTCAATTTTTCATTGATTTATAATATTGTGTGTATGTGAGTGTATGTCTTATGGTTTCTACAAAGTGATTATGGGGAATATCCAATAAATTTAACATGGTATCGAGAGAAATAGAAACTTCACCTCGTGCAACATGTAGGTATAAAGAACAAATCTACAGTTTTCATCTTTTTCTACATATCCAAATCTATTACAATTGTATTTACAAGTTTCAATCCAATTTTAGTGGTTTAGTGTAGATAACCAATCTTATGATCTCACCTCACCCTTTGTGGGATCTTATTTGATCACAAATTGGTCAACATAATTATGAGGTATTAAGGGTTAAAGTGTTTTATTTCATAGAAATTCCATAGGTTAGAATTGTGTTTTGACTATTGTGAAAGTCACATAAGCTATCATTCCAGGTAAATAACTTATGATTTTTAACTAAACTCATGGGGTAATAGTTATGCCCCGATAATCAAGCCATCACATAGTGTTTTATATATATTCTAGCTTCCATATACCTCATGGTATGTAGGAAATTCTTGGGATGTTTTTCTTTTTGCCAATAGAAATCCTCTCGGGTCAAATGATTTTGTATTACATTAATAACATATTAGCCCCATGAAGTTACTCTTCATACTTTGGAGATAATATGGTATAATAGCTACGAGAATAGTGGAATCTTTCATATTCATCGGCCTAAAAATTGGTATTGTTCATTATATATGAACGAGATGTGTATATCGTAGAGTCTACAAATCAAACACTTCCTAGTCTAGTAATTTAAAAAAAAAAACTTGGGTATACTTAGAATTTCTACACACTATTCCCAACATTTATTCACATATGTAACTTTGGAAATAATTGGTATAGAAACTCTTTTCAACTCTAGTACAATTTCATGTAACAGCTTTCAACTCAAAACCTGTTTGGATATAGTACATATTATATATCACAATTTTAATTCAAAATCATGTTCAATCACATCACGAATATTTTTTTAGTTTTTTTAAGAACCCTATTCAGCTTAAGTATAGAATTATCATTTTAGTTATTAACTTTGTTTTAAATTTGTAGTTTTATAAACCCTATTTTTATATAGTTTTGGAAACCCTTTTAGAAATAGTTTGAGAATAGAACATGAAATAGGAAATATTGAGGGTGTGTTTAGCATAAATAAAAAAATAAAAAAACCTTTTTGATCCCTATAAAATTTCATAATATGACTGAAATTTGGTCCAAGATAACATTGAAATGTGTTTCCATATGAATTTATAAAGTATGAAAAGCAATTTTGATAAGTAAACTACACCATTGCAATCCGCTTGCTAAGATGATCATTTTAATGTGTATTTCCAAAAACACTTTTAATAGAAACTAATTCCCATAAGAAATCTACACAATTGTTATTTTTCTTCAAGATGATCAATTTGAAATGTATTTTCAAAAACATATTTTGGGAAAAGAAATTGCATAAAGCAAAGGGCTCTTTTTTCACATGTAGTAAGTTTCGAAGCTATGTACGATGGATGAAAGGGTAATTATAACATATTTTAATTACTTAATATAGGAAGGATATATTATTTGTTTTGCTCCTTAGCAAGGTTATTTACCATATTTCAATGATTGAATAATTTGCACCTCTTGACCTTATCAAATGGTGAAAATGGAAAAAAATTGAGATGAAACTAAAGGTATTATAGGTCAATTAGTATCCCTAAATTTAAGTGTCATTTTAGGGCAAAACAAAACCTTATTTAGTTTTTACTATCTTGAGAACCTTTTGGAAAATGTGGTGATGTGCAGGTATACTAATTAGGAAATTTGATGCAGGGGCATCTTCAAAGAACATCCAAATTGACAATTTCTCATCCTAACCATGGTTGTGAGATCAAAGCAAGTGTGTTGGAGTGTGATGAGGTCATAAGAGAGAGAGTTAGGTGGTCAAGTGGTATGAATTTCAAATTTGACATTTCCCTCCAAAATGTAATTCAAATTATAAAGCATGTAAATGAGCCAATATGGCTTGTCAAGGTGAAAAATGGATGGTTTAAAGTATGTATAAGTGTAATAGGTGTCTAGACCTATAGGCATGAGTCTTAGGGATGTATGTGAGCTAATGAAGTATCAATAATGATGTAAAAATACTTCATGTTGATGTATGGGCATAGGGAAGTTGAAAAGTTGGTTAGGTTTCAAAAGGGGAGTTACATTAAAGAAGAGGTATTTGAGTGAGAAAGTAAGTTAGAGAGAGGGAGAAGGTGAGAAAAGAAAGGATCTCTCATAGATAATAGAAAGGAAAACATGGGAGATGAAGAATGAATGAAGGGAGCTCATGTTTGAGAAGATGAAGACTGTAATTTGGCCAAGTAAATAAGAAAGAAGGATTTGAATAATAAGTTTTGAATGAATAATCCTTTCATATCTTTTTACTCTTCGAGTATGAGGTTTAAAAGTGTGTGCATTAAGAAATTTCCCCAGTGCATGTGAGTACTTTGTTGGTTATATTAAATGTAAAAATCTCTCACTCTAATTTTTAGAATGTTAATGCCCTCTTGACCGTCATATTGGCGTGAGTGATTGTGAGAACTTAGTATTGGAGATTTAATGAGGTTGTTGAATGGTGTATATATAATAGATTAGAATTTTGAGTCTTAATACCTTTCAAAGGTTACATGTTTTGTGTTCTTGTCCTAGGAAATACATTAGAAAATTTGGTAATACAAGTCATCTACAAAGCTACTGTGGATTGGAACGTGATAAACTTACATTGAAGTTGGTTGTTAGTGTTAATTAGAACTTATAGATATGGGAAGAAATATTTGTTATAAGGGGTTGATTATAGAATGATGAGATCCACCGATTTGAAAACATGTTTCTTGCATGTAACACTTTCATGCACAGTTTGAATTAGACATACATTAATCTATCTTGAGTTGGCTAAAATTTTCACGAGCACCGAGAGCTTAGAATCTTGAAGGAGGCTAATAAAAACCTAAGAACCAAGTTTTAAGCATTGGAAATAAGGATCATTCATTTTATAAGAAAATTAAGCTTCTCGGACTGCCTTGTAGGCTAAACCTAAGTTTGATTCAAAAATAAGCTAAAAATTCTTTCACGTGGAATATTTCTTTGAAACTTGGAAGAAGTAACAATGACAAGGTCCTTTAACTGTTGGAGAAGGAATTCTTTGTTTTCATTGAGGAATCTAAAGAAAAACGTGACAATCTTGAAGGAGGATAGTATGCATAGCCTAAACCTAATTGAGAAGGTCAAGTTACAAAGGATGTGGAAGTTTAAGAGGAAATTCAAGCTTGATATGTTGTTAATAGTGAGAACATCGAAATGGGTTCCCAAATATGATTAGTTTGTGCTTTGAACCCTCCGCAAAGAAACTTATGGTGTAAATGTGGGAAAACATTCTAAAAGGAACTAGTGGAGCTAGGAGAGGAAAAGTGACATTGAGAAGAGAGTATCGAGAGATAGGTCATAAAAATTACACCACACCTTATTGGGCCTAAAGGGTCCTAGAAGAAGTTTACACTTTGTTCCAAGTAGTTATAGAAACTCCCACCATGAATCTAGCAAGAGCATGGTCTTAAGGGCACAAGAAAACAAGTTAGAGCTAGATAGGTGAAATAATGATATTTTTATCTTTTTGAATCAATTTTAAGGTTGATCTAACATTTTTAGAGTATGTGATTAGGGAAGTGAAGTGGGAGAAGTCAATAAATGCTAAAAATCCAAATTGTTTGGTGTGGGGTGAAGAGCTAGTGAAGACAAGTTGAAGTACTTGGTAAATGTAAAGTGAGTTTGTATGAAATGTGATCAATTTGATGAGTGAATTTACCTTGAATGCATAGTATAGTAAGTAAAGATTGTATCTTTCTTGAATTTTCATTGAAGAATGTTAAGCTTTGAAGAATGGATCCTTCTTGATCTTTGCATGCAAAAGTACTATTAGCCTAGATGTTTGAATCTTCTTGATAATTTTGGAAACTTTGATGCTTGAATCTTTCTAGTTTATTATTGAATGAATCATTTTTATGATCCTTGATGCATGTGTGTACCTAACAAGTGGTGAAGTGATGAATGGTTAATAGGTTGAGAAGCTGAGTAAAACAAGTTGTCCAAAAGAGACAAGCTGAGGTGTTGGTGACCTTAGTGAGGCACCTAAGGAGAGGTGGAAGACTACAAAAGATAAGCCCTATAACATTGAAGCTATTAGAAAATAACAAGAGACTAGGGTGCAAAATACCTAGGTGAGGACTTAAGAAGATCAATAGACCAAGGTAAAGAGACTTGGGTGAAGATCTTATGGAGAGATTGAGAAAGACATGGGTAAAAATTCAAGGGCTTAGAAGAAGGAAAATTCCATAGCAAGGTGAAGGAAAGCACAAAAAGGAAAGAGTTACTCTCTAAAGAAGAGATAAAGGAGGAAAGAGAAAGGATTAAGAAGTTGGAATCCATGATAGAGACCATGATGAAAGAGAGATCCAAGAGTTTGGATGGAAGTTGAAAAAGAAGGTAAAGTGGCCAATCAAGCTACTTATGGAGAAGAAGAAGAGGAAAAATATGATTGCTTTGGAAAAATAAATGGTGAAAGATACTCATGGAAGGGTGAAGAAAAATGAGATACCATGTGAAGAAGAGTTTGAGAAGAGAGTTCTCATTAAGAGAACAAGGAGGAGAATAAGGTGGAAAGAGAAGAGAAGAAGGAAGTGTCTATGAAAAAAGACTCTCATGGGGGCCTTATGGTCTCTTTTTTTGTTATCTAACTCCATGTTTGAGTGTGTGCTTGTAGGTATAAAGACAACTGTGATGAAGGTAAAATATAATACCTCAAGGTGGATGAAAAAGGGTTCAAATGAAGCACCCTTGAATGAAGATGAAGTTGAAAGAGAACAAATACAATTGGTATAAGAAAACAAAGATAAAGTAGAAGAATTTGAACCTGATCAAGAGGAATATGAAGATCAAATGCCATTCTATGAGGCATGGGAAAGTTTCTTGGAAGAATGAAAAGAACTAGTGAGCAAAGAGAGACTCTAACAATGGAGCATTAAAGATGAACCATATTATACAGGTTGGAAAAGAAGAGGATAGGGTTTGAAAATTACTCCTAATGAAGCAAAAGAGAGAAAGGGAATGTACTAAGAACAAGCACCAAGTTTCTCATTCAAAAGAGAGCATGAACCATGGCTATATTGTTCCTAAGTGGCTTAAGGGAATAAATATGAAAATAAATGTAATGAAAGTGGAGCATAAATAAGATGCAAGCAAAGGGCAGGTCTACCAAGGCTTTAAGTCAAGTCTACAAGCCAAGGAAAAGAAGGAGCTGATATAAAGAACAAAGTTCAAGCTACAAATGCAAACAGATAGCTGATATGAAGTCAAGAACTCAGCCCAAACATATGGTAAGTAAGAGATGGATAGTCAAGAGAAAGAAAAGGTGAGTATACCCCAAGAATGCATGAGGAAAGAGGAAAATTCTAGTTTTGAGGAATATACTAGCATGTATGAATCAATCCAAGGTTGGTAGCCAAGAAGCTTAAAGAGGAGTAAACAAACTTCATGAAGAAGGCAATGAAAAACTCAAGGTAAACAAGTGGTTTATGAAAAATTTGATGATATGTTAGATCATGGTGACTTGAGATCATTAAATGAAGCAATAAAAGGGGAACACAAAGCTTGCAAAGAGATGTATAGAGAAGCTAAATGGAATATTGGTGAATGCTCCTACACAAGTCAAGAAGGAACATGGAGAGAAGGTGAAGATTATGCAAGGAAGAATGGCCAAGAAAACCCCAAGTTTGATGAGGCAATTGAAGAAGAAGACACTCTCATGTTGAGAGAGGAAATATACATGATTGAAGAATTATTTAACTCTTCATAAAGAGATACATGACAAGGAATGAAGACAAGGTGAGTAAATTTGATGGTTTATTACTTGATAATGATGATTGTGTGAGTGAATTCCTTGAAATTGTACAAATGACTCTAATAGTGCATTTGAGAAGCATGGTACAAGAAAAGGTGAGGATGGATGAGTATAATGAAGATAAGAGGTATGATGATCAATTTTGCAAAGTGAATTAGAAGAACTATTACAAGATTTGATTGATGTAATGGACAAGGAAGAGAAGAGTGAAGCTATGGCTGAGAGAGAGAAAGGATTTCTTGGTCAAATATTGATCAAAATGAGAAAAAATAAGATGGAGGTACATGGGGTTAAAGAAGCAGCTTATGATGATGAATGTGAGAGCACATGTAGTTAAGCAAAAATATGAAGCACATGTGAATTTTCAATCCATTTGAGAAAGGAAGAATAATGAGAACATGAAAGAGTATGAGCTATACAGAAATGAAGACTGATAAACATGAGAAAGAATATGTATTTGTTATTATTAATGTTTGTGTGTGCAGGTACAGTGGATGAAAGTTTGAGAATGATGAAGGTGAAGATGGAATTCAAGAGAGAAAGGAAGTAATGTCAAAGAAAATGGAAAGACAAAGAGCAAGATATGGGACCCGGGTGGTGATACTGAGGTGGTTATGAAGAAAACAAGAACAATGAGAGTGAAGAGGAAAGGATAAAAGCATGCAAAGAAGGTGAATACTCAACTATGCAAACAAAAAGTACAAGAGTAATTTTCTCCACCTTGGGAGTATGATGCAGGAGCATCTTCAAAGAACATAAAAGTTGACAATTTCTCATCCTTACCATGGTTTTAATATCAAAGTAAGTGTGTTGGAGTGTGATGAGGTCCTAAGAGAGAGATCTAGGTTGTCAGTGCTATGAATTTCAAAATTGGACATTTCCCTCCAAAATGTAGTTCAAATTATAAAGTATGTAAGTGAGTCAATATGGCTTGTCAAGGTAAAAATGGATGTTTTAAAGTATTTATAAGTGTAATAGGTGTCTAGAAATAAAGGAATGAGTCCTAGGGATGTATGTGAGCTAATGAAGTATCCATAATGATGTAAAAATACTTCATATTGATGTATGGGCTTAGGGAAGTTGAAAATTTGGTTAGATTTCAAAAGAGGAGTTACATTAAAGAAGAGGTATTTGAGTAAGAAATTCATTTAGAGAGAGGGTATAGGGTGATAAAATAAAGTATCTCTCATGGAGAATAGAAGGGAAAACAAGGGAGATGAAGAATGAATAAAGGAGCTCATGTTTAAGACGATGAAGACTGTAATTTTGCGAGTAAATAACAAAGAAGGATTTGAATAATAAGTTTAAATGTTGCATGCACGAATAATCCTTTCATCTCTCTCGTACTCTTCAAGTATGAGGTTTAAAAATGATGTTTGCATTAAGAAATATCCTGCATGTGAGTACTCTGTGGTTTTTATTAAATGTGAAAATCTCTCGACTATGTTCTTAGCATCTTAATGCCCTCTTGACTGTCATATTGGCATGAGTGATTTTGAGAACTTAGTAGTGGAGAGTTAATAAGGTTATCGAATGGTTTATCTGTAAGAGATTAGCATTTTTAGTATTAATACCTTTCAAATTTTACATGCTTTGTGTTCTTGTGCTAGGAAATACACTAGAAATTTGGTAATGCGAGTCATCTATAGGCTACTAGGGATTGGAAAGTGATAAAATTGCATTGAAGTTGGTTGTTAGTGTCGATGAGAACTTAGAGATGGGAAGAAAGCTTTGTTATAAAGGGTTTATTGTAGAATGATGAGATCCAATGATTTGAAAACTTGTTTCTTATATGTAACATTGTCATGCATTGCGATTTGAATTAGACATACATTAATCTATCTTTGAGTTAGATAATATGTTCAAGAGCATTGAGAGCTTAGAATCTTGAAGGAGAGTAATACATACATGAGAACCAAGTTTTAAGCATTAAAACAAGGATCATTCATTTTATAAGAAAATTAAGCTTCTCGAGATGCCTCGTAGACTAAACCTAGGGTTTGATTCAAAACTAAGCTAAAAATCATTTCACATGGAATCTTGCTTTGAAAATTGAAGAAGTAATAATGACAAGGTCATTTAATTTTGGGAGAAGGAATTTTAGGTTTTCATTAGAGGAATCTAAATAAATATGTTACAGGCATGGAGGACAATATGCACGTCTTAGACCTAATTGAGAAGGTCGGGTTATAAAGGAAGTAGAAGTTTAATAGGGAATCCAAGCTTGATATTTTATGGATAGTGAGAACACCGAAATGGGTGCCAAAATCTGATTAGTTTGTGCTTTGAACCCTTGTGTAAGGAAAGTTATGGTGTAAAATGTAGGAAATAGGCTAGAAGGAACTTGGTGGAGCTAGGAGAGGAAAAGTGACATTGAGAAGAAAGTATTAAGAGATAGGTCATAAAAATTACACCACATCTTATTGGGCCTAAAGGATCATGGAAGAATTTTACACTTTATTCTAGGTAGTTCTAGAACCTCCCAACCATGAAGCTAGCAAGAGCACGGTCTTAAGGGCCCAAGAAAGCAATTTAGAGCTAGATAGGTGAAGTAGTGATATTTTGATCTTTTTAAATCAAGTCTAAGATTTATTTAACATTTTTAGAGTATGTGATCAGGTTACTCAAGTGGGAGAAGTTCTTTAAATGCTAAAAAACCAAATTATTTGGTGTGGGGTGAAGAGCTACGAAGACAAGTTAAAGAAAGGTGAATGTAAAGAGAAGCGTATGAAATGTGATCGGTTTGATGAGTGAATTGACCTTGATTGAAGGGTATAGAGTAGGGTATAGTAAGTATTAAAGCCACTTAAGGGAAATAGGTCAAAATTGCATGTTTTAGCCATTTTGGGCTTCTGCAGTGAATATCCTCATCTGTAGAGATTGGTGAAGGTTGTAGTGTGAGCCCTCTTAAAACTAAGTGAATGCATGTAAATTTTATACACCTCTACATAAAAATTCTCTTATTATAGAAAATTGTCCTTAAATTGAGGATTTCATCACTCAAAACAAGTGTTTGAAGCTTCTCTTTTACGAATATAGAAACAAATTCTAATGACAAAATATTTATGAATATTTTGTCTAAACTAAGTCATCCTTAGTTTTTTTCTTACACTACTACAAACATCAAGATTCTTTAAACACTTCATATATGGCATTGAATTTTGACAATTTATGTGAGAAACTTCGTAAAGAAAAGAAAAACTTATTTTTATTGGTGGCATATGACCTAGAGGTAGTTAACAAGGATTAATATTCAACTATTCTAATATGACATCGAAACTTGACTCTAGAATGTGAAAGTGACCTCGCTTTAAAAACAAGGGAAATGAAATCCTAAGCCTAAGGGAAATAGATCAAGTCCACAAGAATATTCCGCTCATCATGACAAAGATAAAGGTGAAATGAATGTGAATTTTGAAAAATAAGTTGTAATTTTTGCTAAAGCATATCATGTTGATGTATGCCTCGAATTTGGATAGATGTGTTAGTCAATATAAAAATCCCCAAATCAATGCTACAAAACAAATGGGATAACATTTCCACTGAAAATGAGAGGTACAATCACGGGTTCTTTCAATGAATGAAGTGGGTAAACTTATATATTTGAATCTAAAACTTGCATGTAAACACTTCAAAAAGATTAGTTATCTTTTATGGTTAGGAGACCTACTTGATCAGATAATAACCACTTTAGGATATAAAAGAAAATTTATTTGCAAAAAAATGAAAAACAATGCATAAAAATGAATGATACACCTAACTCTGTCACAAACCAGTCAGCTTGACTAAAATTTGCTAAAAAACACAAGAAGGTTACAATCTAGTCACAAGCGCGATTGGAACTCCTGTATTAAGTATCAACAAAGCATTATTACAGTTTCACCAATCCTATTTTATCTACCTTCACATCTCCAAAACCTATAATACTAAAATATGCAAGCCAAGAAATAAAAACTAAGGTATGGGCTCAATTATAACTTAAGTCCAAAGTTTGGAATGAAGTCCATAATTAGAATGATGGGGCGAGTGAAGTTTTATAGTTTTTGAGTGTATAAAATGTTTCGACACATATCGGTGCAATATACATAGAAAGGTGAGATAATAAGGGTCCATACTGCTTTAACATGCAAATGGGTAGGCTGGGTGGATAGAATTAAATGTGAGTGGGTGAGCGTTAGTAAACGAGTGATGATATGTCTTTCATCACCTTTTTGTAGGGTTTATATTTTCTTTTATGGGAATATTTGATTTTTGGGATTATTTTCTTTTATATTTTTTCAATTTTTAGCTTAGACCTTATGTGTAAGGTACATTTTGCACCCATCATGGGGCCATATTGGTTGTGGGTAAATTATTTCATTTTCTCAATATGATAGTGTTTTATTTTTATTAGGGTTTTTGTTGTCCTTTTGATTCACTTTCATTTTTCCCTAAAATTTTTGTTGCTTGATCTAACACTTTGGTTTTATAGATCTTCCAAAATACAAAATAAAAATTAAAGTTGCAAATCTAATCATATTTGCAATACTCTCATGATTTTTTTGAAAAAATTATAACAATCTGTTGCGTGGTTGTCACAGACGCGACTATTTTGTAAATTTTTTTGGAAAAAAATTAAGGGAAAGAACTTTTTTAATCACATATCATATATCATTGCTCTGCATGTTTTTCTTTGTGCCCTCGAGTGATCTTGGGATTTATAAATAGCTTTGATATTTTTACTTTTCTATCATGCACAACATGACAATAGTCCTTGTAGCGAGTGTCAACATTTATGGTGCCTCTCGGGTCACGCTTACGGGTGAATCCGTCATGATTGACCTCTTTCGTGCATCTGTTTCCTAACACAAATGAAAAATTATGTCTATGAAATCGACCTTATAAATGTTTGAGGAGTTATAAGGACACACATACACATCCATTCCCCCATTTTCTCACTATCAATGGTCATTAGGCATAAACCTTGAAGGGGTGAACTTCATACTAGTTTTGGCCTTGTGTTTGAACATGTTGAGGAGAAAGAGTGAATTTAACCACATTAACATAAGGGGCAAGGTTGTTATTTCTTTGGTTTCCAATGTTCCCATTGTTGTTACTCTTGTGTTTTGGTCTTTGACAATGTTTGGTTTCTTGGGTTAGTCAATCAAACCGTATGTGGTCACACCATGATTTCAATCTAGGACCTTATGTCCTTGATTGTTCATGTTATTTTGATAGTTTGTGGTATTTTGATTAGAGGTTACCAGCCTCCCATTAGAGTTGTATGTCTTTCATTCACTATCGATAGTCATTTGGTCGATGTGAAGCATGCCCTCTAATAATTCCTCATAGCTGTGGAGGGGGAATTTACACACTTCCTCCTTAGTTTCTTAGTTAAGCGAGTGGAGAAAGAGGTCACATAGTTCAGTCTAATCCATATTAGGTTTGCTCTGGACGAGTAAAGGACTTTGCGCCACCTCTAAATCAAGTGGGTAGTAGATTCATTTTGCTCTTGTTTAACATATAAGAATTACATGATTCTCATTCGCAACAACTTGTTCATATCAAAGGCTTTGATGAATTCTATTTAAAGGAATGTATTAAGGCTTCAAGGATTTGGTAATACCCCTCTAGAGCGATCACTTCAAAGGTTTTGAAAATATCTCACCACCAGCAATCCCATGGAATTAATTCTCTAATTGCGGTGGCGTAGGCTTTGATATGATAATAAGGGTGTCCTTCTCCTTTAAAACTAGGAAGGTTTGAAAATTGTCATGGAAGCATGACACCTCATATTTTGAAATCAAGAGGTTCTTTCGATTATTCACCTAAGTTCCCATTGCATACGACTCAATCATGGAGGTTCCCTAATGAATGGGAGGAGGAGGAGGAGGTTCCTCTATCACTTCTTAATTGACCTTGACAAAACCTTACTTTATTCCCCATACCTTGTAGCAAATTCATTCATCCTTTTGGTGACTTAATATCATGAACAAAACCCTATCATTCTAATTTATATTTACTTTTTCTTGGTTAGCTTCCCAACTCAACTTAGACTACTACGACCCTTGTCCTCCAACAGTCATTCGATGTTAAAGGTCATACACTTAAATTTCTCCTTTTGTAGTTTCTAAACTACCCCTCTAGTATCTTAAGTTCAAAAATATTGCTAATCACAGGCACGGGAAACCTAGCATCACCCATTACAAGATGAATACATGTTCAAAGTCACTTTACCAGTTATAATGTGTACCCAAGATTTCAAATTCCAACGTACAACTCTTCACCTTTCAATCACTCCTTTACTCTTTTGGCTTGCAAGGTTCGGTTGGGTCTCCTACGGTCCTAGAGATGGACTATCAACATTTTCTCTCTCTTTAGGCACATAATGACCAAAACAAACTCTCAATCCTAATATAGGGCACTCTAGATGGTTTTTTTACACTCACGAGGTTCTCCTTGCTGAATTTCTCCCTTAACCTTCCCTTTTTCTTACTTCCTCATGCCATTAAACACCACAGCTCCTTAGACCACGCACCGTCATGGAATCCTAAGTTTTTAGGGTCATTTTAGATTATAAATCTTCAAGTACAAGTTAGAGAGGCTAATAGGATCAATAGTTTCAAGTCTTAAGTCATGCCTTCATTATATTCCCCAATTACTCATTCTTATCAACTTTGTGTCTTCATTGGTCTTTAAACCGTGTTCGACCAAGCTGTCAAAGATAACTCGAGCATCACTAAATTTTTTGACCTCCCTCCTTCACCAACATTTTGATGATACTTCCACATAGCTTCCTTCAAAATATCAAGAAGTTTGATCAGATAAATTATGAGAAAAGTGATTTTTTCTAACTAAACCCTAGTTTAAGGGTTTCCCCCTCTATGTGAGCCCTAGAGGGAAAAATTTGATGATTCTACGATATATTTTCAACGAAAACACTCCTTCAATCTTAAGAAATATTGTTTCCACAAGAATGACCTTTCAAAATCCAAATTGACTCATGAACAACCTTAATATTCCTTGGATTTTCGTATTCAACAATGAACTGGAACTATGAATATTTGTTTCACACTTAGGGAAAGGTTATAAGATTCTTTGACAACTTCAACAACTCACACTAGGGTCTAAAAATCTCAATCACTCTTCTCCTCAATTCCCAAATGGTCTTGGTCCTTTGAACATCAAAACAAGTAGTAAAAGTTTGTGCTCCACCCTCAAGACAAGAGATTTTCTTTAACTCTTCACTGTGACCTTCAACAAATCATGATCAATGCTCACCTTCATAGCCTTTTGAGAACATTTTAAGGTATATACCAATCATAAAAACTTCTCTCTCTGACATGCATCACCTTATAGGTCAAACTCTCTTCCACAATCACACACAAGGTTACAAATATCTCAACATGCAGCGAGAACAGAGAAATTGTATTCAAGTCTATATATCACAAATCCTAGTAAAGGAATCAATCTAACTAATGCAAACACATATATGAAATATTTCTTACCATACATTGTTTTCCTTCTCAATGGCATGCACACAATTTCACCTTCATTCATGCATAAAATTTCTTGTAAAAATATCACAACGATACATACATACAAGAAATCACACAACTCTTTCTCTTGAAGCTTCCTTGATTCACACTCGAGTGGAATGAATAATTTAGTTACATTTTACAATTTATAATTATTTCCATCAATTCCTAACTGAATAAGACACCTATACCCTTTGGTCACATGAATGATTTTAGTCTTAACACTAAATTTCTTAGCCTAGAGACCAAGTTCTTGCCTTCCAACTCATATTGTGATTTTCTAGTCCCTGAGAGGACCTAAGACACACATTTTAAGCCTCATTTCATCCTTTACATATCTTGCAAGCTCCAAGAATCCCTTAAAACAACTGTATCAAGCCAAAAATGGCCTTCAAGACTTAACTTGCACTTTTGGAGGGAAAGTGTACAATTTAAATTTGAAAAGGCCAAGACACTAACACACCTAAATGACATCTAATGACCCCAAAGACCTATGACCATACCTGAAAAACCAAAATTTGATGTTGTCATCCCTATATACACACTAGAGTTGATTCTCTTGCATCAATCTAAAAACTAATGCCCGCAAACCCAAGTCTATGTCCCCTTGGTATCGATCCAATGCCAGACGGGTTAATGATTGGTTTGAAAATCCTTTTATGAGGTTCCCGAGGGCCCGTAATGGTCATACAGGACACTAACTTGTGAGCAAGATCAAGAAAATTAGACAATCAATAGCAAATGGGGGCCAAGGACTAAGTACATGTAGTCTAAGACGCTAAGGAATGGGGTGTTGCGTTCTTTTTAACCTTTAAGCTATTTTAAGTTCCTAACTTTAAATAAGCAATGTAAATGAGTTTAAATTAAACAAAAGACAATCAAATTACCTTTTAATTTAATTAAACTACATTCGTTTATACTTAAACAAAGCAAATACAACTACACTAATTCTTTCTTTTTGTATTTTTAGTGAAGCTTTTCAAATGAAACAAAAACAATTAAAATAAACTAAGTTCCTAAATATTTTTGTGTTTTTCCAAGATTAAATAAAATAACTAAACAAACAATTATATAGACATAGACACAGGGAATTAAATTAAATAAATAAAATCTACACTATTCCTGAATTAAAACAAATCTATATTGCCTTTGAAATGAATGAAAGCTAAACAAAGTCCAATAGGATTTGGTTTCCTCTCTATGTAGTTTTGTGTAACTTCTACTTTAACTAGAAAGATGTTCCCTATCTAAATAAATTAGAACTTCTCCCTACTAAATTCCACCTTAGGCTCTCGGAAAAAAAAGGCCGTGAGAAGCAATTTTCTTATTCATCGTGCAACCTTCCCCAAGTAGAGCTTCTTTTAAATTGCATGGGAGAATAAAATGAAGAAATTAAAGACTTCTTGCACTATTTCCTCCTCCAACCTTCTTCCCGTATAGATTCACATGGATAAGTAGGGAAGGGCATATCAATATATTTATGCAATAAGTGTTTTTAAACCAATGTAAAGATACAACATGCACATGGGAAGTAATGAAATCTTCCACTTCTAATGATTTCTTCTAACTACAACAAATAGAACTATGCAAAGCTTTAAAAGAATTCAATTACACCTCCAACATGGTTATTATTGTTTTGTGATAGCTTCCCATATGTGAATTGTATTTTTTGTCTCCTCAACTTTGTGTCCTTTTCCAGAGTTGATGTCCAATTGATCCTGGGATGTGTAGATGTTGGTGGTAACAAAGAAAAGCAAAAGATTGGTTGTGGTTGGCTTGGTGCAAGAAATGAATGAAAACATTTGGCATGAAAGAAATGAAATGGTTGTCTGTGTGGTCCCTCTCAAAATTTCAACAACATAACACTTCACCAAAAATGTAAGATATCCAACCCATCATACGGGTAAAAACTTGGCTTTTATAAAATCTTGGGAAAGAAGAAGTCCATCAACAAGTGTCGATCAATAAGTGACAGATCATCCAAATGAGGGGCATACAACTTTCTAAGCTTAACAAATGAAGAAGAGGAATTCAATACAAATCTAACAAGCCTAAAAATAGAAAAATTAGTTGATAACAAAGGATAAAATCACGCCCAGTAATCAAAACACACATTAAAAATGTGTATTTTAATTTTTAGTTGGAAGGTTATAGATATAGACACAAAATCTATGCACTTTGGTACATTTCTAGGTCATAAATCATATTAATGTACACACGATTCCTAAATAAGAAGACTAGTGGTTGTGACAACTCATTTTGGAACTTTGATTGCTTTATCTCTTGCACTTTACTGGCTTTACACATCTTACAACTCTATCGGCACTTGACTGATTTATCTTTTGATGACCTCAAACACTAACACCCAAGCGCTCTTGTCCCTTTTGGGCGCTCCCACCTTTCTTTATCTTTTTTTACTCTTTTAGACCCTTTTTCACTTTGGGTCACCTTTTTACACTTTGGGTCGGCCTTCCAGTTGTCAATTACGAAAATTCAAACAAGGGAATCATATATATACTTAGTTATTGCTCTCAAATAAGGGTCCAAACACTATAAGCATTATCTATCACCACCTAAGCTTGCACAAAGGCACAAGAGAACTACAAGGCATACATCTAGCACATTCATACAAGGGACAAGGGTTGCATTGGTCTGCATACACAACATAGGAGGGGAGTTCATTCTATTCCATCACACACATTTTGCATATTTGGAGCAATCTATATCTATCCCACTATCATCATGCAACTTGCACAAGGGCAACCTAGGGCATCATTACACACACAAGTACGAAGAACTACATGGAGTCTGAGATGTAGTACAATGCTTGGTTGTAAGTTTCTCTTCAGTGACCTGCCGAGTCAATTTAACTCCACATTCTACATATTTTTATTATATTTGATGTGGTTTGTGGACATGTATAGGTAGACATCTATTTTACGGATGTTATGGCATGACCGATGATCTAACAACAAAACCAAAGCAACAAAGAGCAATCAATAACGAATATCTTCCGACCCAGAAAAGACCAAACTCTAAGCATCTAAGTAGACACAAGTGCCTAAATAGGTCACTTGCAAGACTCGTGCGCTCTAAGACTCTATGGGAGCTTTTTTCCCTCATATTCCTTGGGTTACGAGCCCTCATCGAGCCTGTAGACCCTGTTTCTAGCTAGATTCATCGACATTCATTCTCGGTCATCTCTAGGTTACACAAAAACAACATGAGTCATCTTCCTCTCTCAATTTGTTAGGTATTACATCTTTGAATGATTATTACTTGTGCGTTATTGTACTTTATTTCTTGTATATCATTCATTATATTAAGTTACTTTGAAATTAAGGTTTAATTCCATTTAGATTAAATCATTTGGTGAACCTATTTGCTCAAACCCTACCTTGCTTCAAGGCATTCTTTCTCGATCTTCATCCATGGCCGAGACTCATGACCCCTTTGCACGATGAAGATCTTCGTGACCTCTAAGCTCATATTACTAAACATCCTCAAGACCTAGATCTCTTATTATTCATTGTCCATGATGAATCCACGTGGTTAGTTGAGCTCAACCTCCAATCTCCAATGATACTTCTCTTCCTATTGTGACACTTCCTCCTCATTCCACCACCACTCTTCCACCTACATCTATTGTCCCCGATTATATACCTACCACTATAACTCACTTTACCCTTACTATTACATCTCACACACGAGCTGAATCTTCTTCATCCACACATGACCTAGCCTCATTATACCATGATTTGTAAACCCAAATTTTCCAATTATAACAAGCCTCTTCATCCTTCTCTCCATCTCTAGATTCCTCACTCCTCCTTCATATCCCTTTTACACCCACCATATCCTCTTATTTATTGCCTCCTAACTTCATCACACCTAAGTTTCCTATATTCAATGGCCATGATGACCCTCAGAACACCTTCACTCCTTCCATGTTGCATGTCTTGACTATGCTGATGATCTTACACTATTGGCCAAATTGTTTCCTCGAAGCTTAAATGACTATGTTATGCGATGGTTCTATGATCTACCTGTCCATTTGATAACATCTTTTATAGCTTTTCCAATGCATTCCTTGCTCATTTTTCTATAAATATTGGTACTAAGATATCCTATGCACAACTAGCTAAAATCAAACAAGGATCTAATGAACATCTTGTGGACTATGTCTTGCGCTATAAGAACAACCTTGCCAAAATGACCAATGTCCTAGCTGATTCAGAATTACAAGACCTATTCATTCAAATTATTTTATCTTCTATTCAAGAGAGTGTCATTTTCAAGACTTTTCCTTCCTTTGATTAATTATGCCACACACTCAAGTTGTGCAAAAGTAAACTATTATCTATGGAAAAATTTAAGTTTTATGATACTTCCTCCACTACATCTTCTAATAAGTTTCAATCCAAATCCACATTCCAACCATCTACTAAGCCTACCAATGCCAAAACTAATATCAACGTTATTTCTACACCATTCAAACTTCAATTGCAATCTAGAAGGTGCACTTTTACTAAATTACCTTACGCACCCCGCCTATTACTACAACTAATTGAAAGCAATCTAATTACTCTCCCTCCACCACTCAATTTGGACCCTTCTCGACCACATGTTTGAACTTCACGATGAAAATACAGATGTGACTACCACCAATGCAATAAGCATGTTATTGATCGTTATTTTAAGCTCAAACATATCATTCAAGATCTTATCAACAATAATGCAATCGAGCTTCCAGAGCCCTCTACTTCTAAATTGGTCAATGATAATCAAAATCTTAAAATCTTCAATGACCCATTACTAAAACATGATAAGCCAACTATTGATTCCTCTATAAACCATACATATCATGTTGTGCCTCCTCCTTCATTAGAGCCGCTTGATTTTCTCATTATCTTCACGCTGACATGCCACCACCAGTTATCACATTCTCGGATCATGATTACCATGCTACATTTTCCTTTGATTCATTGCATATTAATGCTTCCATTGGTACTCATATAGTCAACAATACTATGGTCCATCCCTCGGCCCTTTCCAATGCATGCTTCGTGGCACTCTTACTAGCTATCAACTTTCCAACTTCTCAAATCACATTTCTAGTCCCTAATTATTACGGACATGTTTTCCTTCCCTATTACTTATTAGGTCCCTTACCATACCAACACAATTCCTCGTTACATCTGAAATCAAGGGTTGTGACATGGTATTAGGTCTCAATTGGCTTCGTCTTTACCTAGGTTATCCCTTTCATGCTCAATTTATGTCTTAAGTTCATCACGACAAATAAGTTGTCACCATCAAAGGTATTCCACCATGCACTCCATTACCTCATCCCACTTTCACTTCTATTTTATCACTAGTCATGACATCTAGGCCTCCTACACCTCTCAAGTCTACATCTATCTTTGTACCTAGCTCTCTCATTCACACATAGCCTACATCACAACCTCATCATCCTCATCGGTCCATTAGTCCACCCCTTTGGCCTAAGTCCCCTACCCAAGAAACCCATTCCTATAGGTGTTATTTACCTCCTTCACCACATCAGTCTCCTTCACATACACATATTTACTCTCCTACACCACCGGTCCTAAACCATGGTCACATGCCTTCTCTTTCTTGGATACCAAATAAGGAGCCCTCACTCTTCGCTATCGTCGATAACTTTCCATCACTCATACACTTGGGGGTATAGAACTTTCTCTCCCCCTCCATCACCATTTGATGTCTCTATTTGTCTACTCTTATCTTATTTTCTACACTTCATGTTCTCGTGCTTCATAATAAATATTTCCTACCATCCAATCTAAAAAAACAACACACTCATTACCCGATAACACACTTGCGTGTCTATGGTTCATATTTGACTATTGAGGGGAAATTATTCAATGAACCTCAACTTTCACATCCTAGTTACTCACGCTTTGTGCTTCATGCTTATCTTTCTAAGCATCACCACATCTCTAGTAAACATACTTTACCTTCATTACCCGATGACACACTCTTATTCTATGGTTCATACTTGACTGTTGAGGGAGCATTCCTAAATTAACCTCATCTCACACACATTTATTGGGGGGAAATGTGGCCCCTCTCATCTACATGCCTTGCACTTCACAAAGACACCATCACTTTCACACAACATCTACACATCTTGGTTGTATTTACTCTTATTAGCTTATATTATTTACATGTTGCACTTTGTTTCCTATGTTAGTTGGATACTTAATATGTCATTATCTTTTTCTATACACACATGCGCGTTCACATGGTATCTTGAGGTGAATGCAAGACTTTTACAAATTCTTACATGATGCATGATGCTTGACATCATTCTTTACCAGTCCCACCGAGGCTCTTGGGGCATCTACCTTTGCTACTCTCATACTCCACACTCGCGCAGTCCTATTATTACAATATTTACTACTTCTTAGCACTATCACTTACTTACTTTTCATTGATCTATACATGCCTTGACATACTACTTATCTTTCTAACATGCTAACGGGTGTTTCATGTGTAGCATTTTCCTTGTAGGATTCTATACAACCATGGTTATCTCATTACTTCTTGTTTACTATTGTTTTTTTTTTTACGGCTATGCCTTATGTATTGCTTGATCATTATTTTCTTATGGAATCTTCGGTTGTGATTGTCTTGTGACATTTTGAGTGATGTCCCATGTATTCAACCCACTTTTCGCAGTCCCTCTTGTCTTCCTAGTTGCTTGTTACATTATTTTATATTGCATTTTAGCTCTTTTACACTAACACTTGTTTCTAGCCTACATTGTTTGCATGTGCCTTGGTGTCCACCATGTACATCCCCTATCCCCTGAAAGTATTCAATATCTTAAATGCATATCAGTTTTAGGTCCTCTTGTTTGAGATGTCTCCTCCTATATTCGTCACATGCACTCCAAATGAGGGGGCCAACTATTGGGTGAATAAATCACCCTTTCAACAACGCATAACTTGATAACATAACAACATAAGTATAGAATTAGCCAAAGAACACAATTAAAAAGTGGTCAAGAATTAGACTTGGATCATAAACACAAAGCAAACACTAGTGCCCAATATTAGATAGGAATGGTTGGTGCTTACGTCCCTCCTTTCGTTAGTGTCCTAGTGGCAAAAACATATAACTTTTAGGCTTAGCACAATTTATAGCAGTTCACGGTGCTGATCTACAGATCTACATTATCGGTTACAAAATTCATTCTTTCGCTTATAATATGGTTACAAATCGGGATGTGCCAATCTGCATAATAGAACTTATCATTTGGGAAGTATCGGGAAGGAGAGAAAATAAACATCTCTCGCCAAAACTCTTCTCTTGGCATGAGATTGCCCAAAAAACTCGTCATTGGCGTGAGATCGTCCCAAAACTCATCCTTGGAGTGAGAAAGCCCAAAACTCGCTCTTGTCGTGAGATTACCCAAAATCCTCACTCGCTCTTGGCGGCGGGATTCTCAAATTTGTAACATCTCCAAAGCAAACAGACAACTTTCTATCCTATACTCTTTCATTCATCATGTGCACTCTTTCCTTAGCTACTACTTTCTACACACTTTTACTTACTTATACATATATTACTATGATTTTTCACATACGGGACTTTGACTACTCTTTTTCTCTTCTTTTACAAGTTTGTCCTTACAAGAAGCAACTCACATCAATAAGAACAAGCTCCACTACTATGCATACACTTTACCCTAGGCTCTACCTCCCTTTCCTAGCTACCAAACTTAACATTACGATTGCTTCACGCTTCACATGACTATTTGTCCACTCAACACGCTATCAACTACACTCCTCTATGGATTATAATTTACGCATCTTCTATCTACTTTATGTTATTAACTATTCACTCAACAACATACATGGGGTAAATATGGACAAAAAATCTATGCACTTGGGTATATTTCTTGGTCCTAAACCATACTAATGTATACAAGATTCCTAAACAAGAAAACTTGTGGTTGATAACTCCTTTTGGCTCTTTGATTGCTTTATCTCTCGAATATTTTATTAAAATCTAAATGAAAATATATGTTATAGCTGATAAATAATGAAATATGAATGCTACACAATTTATTAATTTTAACCAGAAAAGGAAATGAGTGGGGTAAGGTATTTATCTTTCTTATGTACCTTGGGATATAATATTACAATGTATATGGGTTGATGGAGATGCCGACATGTGGCACACATCCCCTTAGTTATATGTATGAGTTCACATGGGATATAATGTTATGATGTATATGTATTGATGGAGATGCCGATATGTGGCACACATCCCCTTATCTTATTATATCATTCATTTCGATTTATTATGCTTAGGAGGTCACCTCGGTGTTGGCCATAGGTTAGAATGGTATATATAGGGGTTAGAAGGTTGTAGTTAAGGAACATACCGAGTATTGGAGTGTTATTGTATGGTTTGGAGGTTACCCCCTCGAAGTGGTATTGGAGGTTGCCCCTCGAAGTGGAAAAGTTATTATATGAGCATATTGTCCTCATTTATCTATATTTTGGTGTTCTCTCATGTTATTCTATTGTATATGTTCGATTTATACAAGTAATATCCTTACAATCATAATTTCACTTATCCCGGAGTGAGTCTTGACCGGATAATATGATGAAACGCCTAAACCATGACCAAGTGGTAGAGTGTTTCGAGAGCTTTCCGTCGATAGGTAGAACTCAAAAAATGGAGCTCATACACGAAAGATATGGTCAGTCAAAGATTTGGTTTGAAAATGGTCCAAGGTGGTCAACAAGCGAATCATGCATTGACACATGGCATTTGGAAAAGGTGAAAAGGTTGAAAGTTTGTGTTTTGATCACCTTCGGTCTTTGACAAACCAAAAAATTGGTGGGCCCTACTATTGCTTGTTGGGGGACCCTCAGCTAGGTTCGACACACTTTTTTATAGGAGGGGTGCCTTTGCCACCTATTTCATATTTTATTATCAATTTTTGATTATATATGCCATATATCTCTCTAACATTGCCCATGTGGGATTATTGTATTGGAGAGAGTTGATTTGTGCATTGCAGGGTTGAATTGAGCTCGGGTGAGCTATTTTATTAGCTCAGTGGGGTGATCAACTCCCCACCAGTTGATCACACTATTTACCACATTGTTTGAGCTTATATCCCATATGTTATAGTTTTATGTTATTACCTTGGGATTATATTCAACTCAGGATAAGCCCCATACACCTGTGTATATCCACAATTTAACTTAACATGGAGAATAGCACAACCAATAGGAGCTGTGATGGAGGTTCCAAATGCCATGGATACCATCAAACCTCCCAAATAACATGGCTGGCCATTCAACATTGCTCACCATTAACCTCACATAGCTCAGAATTTAAAAAATTTCAACAAATTGGTAGACAGCATAGTGTGGGCCCAAAAAAGGGTGATGTGGCCCAAGCCACATATCAGGTTTTTAGTTATTCCTTTTAAAAATCTTTTCCCACTTTGTATTCCCACACATGTGGGACAAAAAATAGTTCCCCCACAAACGAAAAAAAGAGGATCACGTGGAGATTTGGACGACACATTCAAACAAAGAACTTTTTCCCCCTGCCAATGGAGGTCCACGTGGACAAAGGGAAACAAATAGAGGGGAAGCCATGTGGGGTGGAAAAAATGCAAAAAAAAATGTGTGAAGTGGGTTATATATGGCTTAGTGTTATTTGATTTTGGTAGATCCATGGAGATTTGGTTAAAAAGTGGAGTTCGGTGGGGAGATTCGAACCCCCACAACCCACGTTAAAAAAAATATGCCCCGCAACATACCATTGAGCTTGACATGGTTTAAAAGGGAGCTCATTTTATTTGAATGGTACCTTTTGGCTTGAGCAAGAGCCATAGAGCTTAAGAGGACAGTTATGGAAATCCTCCATTTTGGAGCACTTAGAGGTGGAATGAGGCCTTAGTGTAAAAATGAAAAATGTTCATTTTCCAAGAGGATTCCAACCATGTGATTTGTTTTCATGTAATGCTTAGGATTCTCCATTTTAGGTAATTTTTCGAGTACATTTGTAGGAGAACGCATTGTGAAGAAACTGTAGGGGCCAAGGATGGACTTCGTAGATGATTTCTAGTTAATTGCAGAGTTCCATGAGGTCTAGTATCATCCCATTTACAGGTTTTTGATCTATTTGTCATTATTGAAGGGTTATTATACTTCATTGGATGTTAAATAGATTGATTCTCTTTTGAGAATCCAGAGATGTAGCCCATTTGGGTGAACTCCATTATCAATTTCATTTGTGGATGTTTTATTTTTGTTTTGATGAAGCTTTTGATCAGATAAGTTCAATTATAATGGATTTTATTAATTTGATTAAGTATTCATCATTTAAAATGGGAAAATGGACTTAGGTATCCATAATCCACAATGGAATGAGGTATGCACATTTTAGTGTTGTGATTGAAAATCAGGCTGAGGTGCATGTTTTTAAGGAATTAATCAGTTTTGGGAGTAATTGAAACCATAAAATTGATGTTGAGTTCCTAGATCCTTGTGAATGGTTCAAGTTTGAAAATTATAACTTTTGATTTTTGGATCATGTTTGGTATCGAGCTAGTTTCATGATTGCTTTAGTTGCATTTAGATACCAGTTTGTGATTTGCTAATCCCATCAGTGCATACTATTTGGCTTGATCTTCTTACTCGGTAGTTTTGCAATATTTTGGAAGATAGTTGGTTTGTAGGTAATCATGGGGAAAGCATTGAAGAGGGAAAGACTGGAAGAGCTCGAGAGAATCAATAGGAAAATCCAGAGGAAAATGCATTCTTATGATGCAAGCTCTACTCCTCGAAAGAGAAAGTTGATCGGTTGAAAAAGGAGCTAGCATCAAGGATGAGCTCTTGATCAGTTTGTAGTGTGGTGATCAAAAGAAGGAATTACCTTCTACTTCAGATGTAGAGACCATGATGGAGTGCACTATAAGTTTTCACCATGGGAATCTTCTTCTTCCTCCCATTCGAGTTTTGGATTTAGTAATGATGTCTTTGGTTCATTTGAAAAGCATACTAGAGGCATTGGATCCAAATTGTTATATAAGATGGGTTTTGATGGAAGAGGTCTTGAAAAGATAGCCAAGGCATTGCTAACCCAATACAGGTTGAGGATCATCCTCATTTTTAGGTTTGGGTTTTCCTAGTGTGGGAATGGATATTGGAGAATGCTCCAAGCACGCCAATGGAAGACAAGCTTCCAAAAGGCAAAGTGAATACCCCACTAGTCCTACGAAAGATTCATTTGCAGAAATCAGTGCTTCTTCATCACAAAATGGGAGTTGGTAAGAAAATTCAATAGAGGTATCGAGATTCCACCTCCACTTTCTTACCATAAGCACCATGAATGTTGTAAAACTTCTATGATCCACTTTTTAGTTTAAGAAGTATGGCTATGATTTTCAGAAAATGTGGAATGCTTTTCCCTATACTTTTTGTGGATTGCATAACCATTATGTTTCCAATTCTGGAAGAGAAGGACATTGATGAAGAAGTTGATGTCATTCATTAAGAACAAGGAAAATGGAAAAGACCAATCTCATCATTTAGAAGTGAGAAATGGCAACAGTGTTTCCTCATCCCAGAAGAAGGACAAGAGGACATTTTGCACTCATTGTCATATGAGTGGACATCAGGTGGACACTTGTTGGAAACTTCATCCATCTCTCCATCAAGTATAATGGAAATCCAAAGATGGAATACAAATTGTGATAAAGGTAAATGAAGTTTTGACTCCACCACCAATTGAAAATTCAACCCCGGATTAGGTAATACCTGCAGATGAAAGTCCATTAGCATGGGTTGGTAAAAATTTTTCAACTTTATTTTACATAGCTCTTGATTGTTTATAACATGTAATTAATTTAGGGCTTGTGTTATGGGATTCCGGTTGATTGTTGAATGGAATAGTTTTCCCATTTAGCTTTGAATGGTTTTGGAGTTCAAATTTTTGTGAAAAAGCTGAGGGACATGTTTACCATACTCAATGGGTTTTCTTACTTTGGAAATTTGATTAATACTCCATTTACATCTCCTTTTTAGCTTAGATTTTTGGTACAGTTGGGTACAACTCATGTTTCAACTTGGGATATTTCTAAAAAAAATATGTAGGTTCAATGGCATGGTTAAAATGTCTATTTTTGGAAATTTACATTTCAATATCTGTTGTTAAATTTCAATATGTATTTTAAATTAATATACATATATTGTATATATGATTATTGCACATATTTTAAGACCCATAATTTGGGCATGTTTGCAGTAGTATATGGTTAACACACCTGATATGCAACTTTGCAGACAATTTATTTCTATCCTATTTGCATTAAGTTGTGGGGATAGATTATTTTTCATTGGTAGTTCACTTGATCCAGTTTTGACTATAGCTATTTTGGCGTGGATGGTCTAAACATTCTGGATCATGATATTTGTAGTGTTAAAAATTTCACAGGGGACAGTGGACACTAGCTATTTTGGCATGTAGTTGTCTTTTTACACTGATCTATTTTTGTGAAATTGATTTTTACAGTGATTGGTTGTATCACATCATAAAGTATCAACACTTGAAAAATTACTTTTTTAATTTTGAATGGGTGTTATTATCTGATCGATTGTTTGTGATGGCATCACAGTGGGATTTGATAGTTCACAATTGTTTACGAAGTTGACAAACTCATGCAACATATCAATTGGACACTAGCTTGAATGGGTGTTATTATCTGATCAATTTATGTGACTAGCTAATCAACTATTTGCATTTATTTAACCCATAATGTTATTTCTGGTTCATGTATGTGATTGTGAAATGCAGGATGAGTTAACATGTTTTGTGGGTGGAAAACAAATTTTTGTGGACAAAAAGCCTCCTCATTGGGGAGGTGTGATCCAGAGGACATTTTGGGATGTTTGAGAGTTCCTAAATCTCCCTAAACCATGACCAAGTGGTAGAGTGTTTTGAGAGATTTCCATTGACAGGTGGAACTTAGAAAATAGAGCTCATACGCGAAAGATATGGTCAATCAAAGTTTGGCGTAAAATGGGGTCAAAATGGTCAACAAGTGAATCACACGTGTTGACACATGGCATATTGGAAAAAGGTGAAAAGGTTGAAAGTTCATGTTTTTGATCACCTCTGGTCTTCAACGAATGAAAAATTGGTGGGCCCCACTATTTGTTGCCGAGGACCCTCACCAGTTCGACACACTCTTTTATAGGAGGGGTGCCTTTGCACCTATTTCATATTGCCATTATCAAATTTTTGATTATATATGCCATATATCTCTCTAACATTGCCCATGTGGGATTATTGTATTGAGAGTTGATTTATTTTATTTTTGGTTGAATTGCTCGGGAAAAGCTATTTTAATTAGCTTTTAAAGTGGGGTGATCAACTCCCCACCGAGTTGAGTTTGACCACATTTATTTACCACCTTGTTTCAATGATTTTCTCCTATTGTTTATTTGCTATTACTCACGCAGTGTTATATGTTTGGGATTATATTCAACTCACATATACATTGCTAATGCATTATCCATGAGCATGACTCTCCCACAACCAGAGGAACTCATATACAACCATGCAATCTCGGTGACTCACAATGGCACAACAAACATAAACCACATTTACATTGGTGCCAATGCAATCAACTTTCATGGATGATCATGACTGGTCAAACCATTCAAACCTCAACTCAAAGACGGCTCACATTACAAGCTCGACCAACCTCAAACATACTTTAGGCATTTACCATTAACAACTCGGTAGATAGTTGTGTGGCCCAAAAAAAAAGGGGATGTGGCCCAAGCCACATATCATTTGGTTTCCATATGCCTTTTAAAAAGGCTTTCCCACCTTGTATTCCCATGCATGTGGGACAACAAAATAGTTCCCCCACCAAACTAGAGGAGGTCACGTGGAGATATTGAATGACACATGAAAACAAATTGTTTCCCCCTGCCAAAATGGAGGTTCATGTGGATAGTGGGAAAAATAGAGGGAAGCCACGTGGGGTGGAAAAAAATAAAAAATAAATGACAAAGTGGGGGTTATATATAGTCGTAGTGTTGTTTATTTTGGATCCACGAAGATTTGGATAAAAAGGTGGAGTTAGCAGGGAGATTCAAACCCCCACCACCCATGTTAAAAAAATAATGCCCCACTGACATGCCATTGAGCTCAAAATGGTTAAAAAGGAGCTCATTGTTATTTGAATGGGACCTTCTGGCCTGAGCAGAGCCATAGAGGCTTAAGAGGGCAGTTATGGAAATCCTTCATTTTGGAGCACTTAGAGGTAAATGAGGCCTTAGTGTAAAAATGAAAAATGTTCATTTTTCCAAGAGGATTCCAACCATATGATTTGTTTTCATGTAATGCTTAGGATTATCCATTTGTAGGTACTTTTTGAGTACATTTGCAGGAGAATCACATTGTGAAGACATTGTAGGGGCCACGGATGGACTTCAGAATGGTTTCTAGTTAATTGCAGAGTTCCATGAGGTCTGGTATCAACCCATTTGTAGGTTTTGTGATCTATTTTCATTATTGAAGGGTTATTGTACTTCATTGGATGTTAAATAGATCAATTCTCTTTTCAGAATCCAAAGACGTAGCCCATTTGGGTGAACTCCGTTATCAATTTCATTTTTGTGGATGTTTTATTTCTGTTTTGATGAAGCTTTTGATCAGATAAGTTTAGTAATGGATTTTATTAATTTGATTAAGTATTCATCATTTAAAATGGGAAAATGGACTTAGGTATCCATAATCCACAACGGAATGAGGTATGCACATTTTAGTGTTGTGATTGAAAATCAAACTAAGTGTTTTTAAGAAAAAAAAATCCGTAAGGTGTGCATTTTTTAAGGGAATTAATCAGTTTTGGGAGTAATTGAAACTTGTAAAATTGATGTTGAGTTCCTAGGACAATGGAATGGGTCATCAATGAATACTTTTCTTACGCAAGATCCATATATAAAACAACATACTTGGTGGTATAATAAATAGTAGTAAGTGCGTGATTTTGTGTCTACATTTTGCCCTCACTTTATGTTGGTGAGCAAAAGCTCGGTAACATAAAGTAGATAAAGATGCATACTTGAGAGAAGTCCAGAGAAGCCCATGTTGCAGAAGTACACACAAATGTGGTAGAAGTATATGCCGAATGAGAACACATAGCATAATTAACCATGGATCGGCGTGTCGATCCATACAGGAAATGAGAGACATGGGACCATTATGAGGAGCACTAAGAAAGATTGATGATTGCGATGTTAAATGATTGGAGATTTCAATTTTTTCATTGATGGAGATGTGTTGGAGTAGGAGTGATCAATTCCCAACCCGATTGTGTGTGTACAAAAAATTGAGGATTAGGATGTCCCGCCGCAGAGGAATAGTGTAGGAGAGAGGGTCTAGTTTTACTCTCCAACTTTAACTACATTCTCAAAAATCTAGCCACTTCATTTAACAAAGACTAGAATTTGTAGATTTTAGATCCAATTTGATTAAACATGATAACCTATATAGAGCAATATAGGAAAGGAAATGACGTCTCATTTCCCCCACTCTAAGGGTGTTGTATGAGATGAATTCTTCCATGTTAGGTCATTTGGAAGTAGTTGAAAATGTAGAATAACTTCCCATGTTAGGTCATCTAGGAAAGTGGTGATGTAACTCCCAAGTTAGGTCATCTGGGAGGATAAATACGTTGTGTTATGTTGATTTATTGATGTGATTTAGAATAGTAAAGAGTTTGAGTTATTGAGATTTGAATGTTACATGATTGATTGGTTACTCATGGAGAGATTTTACGCTTATTTCCCCTAGGTTCGGTCATTAGGGGAATCGCTAGAAAAAGTGGTGTGAAATGTCGATGGTGTATGAGAAAATGTTTGATAATGATGTGTTATAAATGTAAATTGTTTGTGTAATAGTATAAGAGGAATTATAGGATGACCCCAATCATATGCCCCCTTTTGGTGAAATTGGGTGTGATGATGAGAATGAACGTTGAGCCAAAAGTAAGTGTGTAATGATGTGATAGTGGATGTATGATAGATATCACAAAAGTATGTGTATATCGAATGAGAATAATGTCAAGGAGGAATATAGTGTGCGTGAAATGGGTATGATACGGTAGTAGGTGGAATTATGAAGAGAATGTCATGAATGAGACAAGAATCAAAGTAAGTATGCTCAAGATATGATGAAAACCATACGAGGTGTATTAGTTCGGAGGATAAACATAAATAATGACTATAGTGTGGTAAGTGATTGAAAGTTACTATAAATAGTAAATAGAAAAAGTGAATAGGTATTTCATTTGGTAATTGCGTGAGTGTGATTTCGAGCTCTGGTGTAAAATGAAGATGCCTCAAGTGAGAGCACCATGATTGAGTCAGTTTGAGATGGTGGCGGTGGTTGTGGCGTCACATACGACAATAGAGCTAGTGAGTGTGATTTTTTTAAAAAATGTGTTGATATGAGTCATTTTTAATGAAATTTTGCAAAAAAATGTTTTCAAATTTCTCGGCATTTTAGACTTTGACAAGAGCGGTGAGGGTGCTAATGACCTCGGGACACTAGCGCCGAATGGGCGCTAGTGACCTTCTCCCGGGCGCTCTAGTCCTTCTTTTGGGTGCTAGCGTCCCGAGAAATCATGGGTTGAGCACAGTGTCGTAGATGTGAACATGGATGTTTTTGGTGGTTGAATTTTCATATGTATGATGTTGTAACACTACATTTGTTGTTGTTTGTGGTGTGTAGAGGGATATCCAATCGAGATAGTTTCATGGTGGCCATTATTTGAGTACATTGCTAGGGTTGGTGTTATTAGATGATGAGTGGGGTGTTTTAGATCATTTCATCTTGCAAAGACATATGAGGATGGGGGATGTGCCCCATAATATGCCTATGATCGCAACTTTGTGCTAGAGGTGGTGTGCAGATACTTGCACCTTTTCGTTACCTACAAGGAGATAACTTGCTTACTCTGAGGATGTGTATCACATGATGCGATAACCTATTGTTAGTGAGAGGGTTCAGGGTTACCATGGATGATGCATAGAGATAGATGAGGGTCGTGAGGCGGTATTTTATAGGGTCCCAGTACATACAGAGGTTCATATTAGCTTGGACGTTATATTGAGGTTAGGGTTCCGCGATTGCGAGAAGTTCATCACAATTTTGATTGCTTCGTGATTGCAAATCGAGGGAGGTAATGTAGGCATCTTACATAAGATGCACGATATTTGTCATCATATATAGGAGGATGGGATGAGATATGCATGAGCGTGATGTGTACTTGACCACCAGTATAGGGAATTTTATAGATTCACGTAGGAGGAGCATGAGGGTGGTATTGGAGCTACGACATTGCTACATGTATGGGTTTATGAGCATATTGCTATATTGAGGCCAGTGGGTGGTCCGCGAAGAGAGTGGGTGAGGCTAGACACACTTACTGGGAGATGGGTAGGCATTCGTGGTAGGAAGATGGATACAAACACCTATAGAGCGATGGTGGATCGGATGGGGCCTAAGGCCGTGATATGGAGGCCATATTGAGACTACGGAGGATGACTAGAGGATGCAATAGAGCTATGGTGTACACGGTGAACTATATTGGTAGAGGATTGGTTTCTAGGGGTGACCAAGTTATTCCAGGTAGAGCGAGTCTCACAACAATTTGGGATGGCCCAAGATGCGCCTCTCGAGGCATATGTATAGTTGATGGCTATTAGGGCATCGAGGAGGTCTAAAGCTAAACCAAGGCCCATAGGACCACAACTAGTAGCTTCCGAGGCCAAACGAGGTAGATGCAACGATAGAGTCGACAGATGTAGATGACACAGGGTGTATGGAGGACTACCGTGCATGGTGGGTGTCACATCGATGGGTGTTTTTGTTTCAGCTTTTTGCCGATGCGGTGGGATTACCGTCGGGAGGAGTAGAGGGGAAAGCACATGCCTCATATAGCGTAACGACTATGGTAGTGGAGTGTGAGTATTTGTCTAGTGATGTTTGATGATTTATTTGGTTGATGGATTATTGTTATTGTTGTCACTTTATTTAACTATAGATGCGGTGATGTGTATTGGTCATTGATTATGGACACATTTATCCACACATTAACACGAGATGTATTGTGCCCACCGATGCACTCTTGGATGGAGATATCTTAAGAAGTGTGTAGATGATATTGTGGGCAAGCATGTCCATTTGTTCGAGCTAGTGGTGATAACAAAGAATGACATGTATCATGCTACTTGAGTGAGAGGGATGAGGCGCGAGAGGAGACACAACGAGCTAGAGAGGCTACGGGTGGTAGTCCGCTAGCACATGATGTTTTTACGTGATTTGTGGAGTTGCAGCAGGTCATTTTGTGGAGCATTCAACAAATAATACACTATTGCATAGGTAGATAGAGAGATATAGGGGCCACGATCAATGCGGTGTAGGTTGAGCGGTGAAGCTTCTAGCTCTAGAGCTCCCACAATGATAAATAATGATAGTGATGATGAGATATGATCTATATGTACTGATGTAGCGATGTATGAGGGCTTTCCTCGTAGTATCGACATTTTTGTAACTATGATGGTGATTGATATTTATATTTATGGACTATTGACGTTGTTTTGATGTGTGATGGGATGATGTGTTGATTATTGTTGTGATTGTCAATGTGTGATATTGTGATGATTGTTTTGTTGATATGATTGGAAATGCATAGTTGTTGATGATGATGAGATAGTATGTATGATTATAGATGATGTATGTAGTATGATTGTGATGTATAATAGATAATTGATGAGAAAAGTGTATTGTATGAATGATGAAGTAGAAATGATTGATTTATCTCTTGCATTTCACTAGATTCACACATCTAAAATCTTTGTTGGCACTTTGATGATTTATTTTTATGACCTTAGACACTAACGTCCGGCTAGGATATAAGTGCCCAAATGCTTGTGTCCCTTCCGATGCTCCTGCCCTTATTTATCTTCTTTTTACTCTTTTTGGCCCTTTTGCCTATGGGTCACCTTTTACACTTTGGGTTAGCCTTCTAGTTGTCAATCATGAAATTCAAACAAGGGAATCCTATATATAGTTAGTTATTGCTCTCAAATAAGGGGTCAAGCACTATAAGCATTATCTATCAAAGACACTAATCTAATCTGCAAAAAGGCATAAGAGAACCGCACAAGACATAACTAACACACTCATCAAGAGGCAATGACTACATTGGTCTCGCATACATAACATAGGAGGGGAGTTCATTCCATTCCATCACACACATCTTGCATATTAGGAGCAATATAAATCTAGCCCGCTATCATTGTGCAACTTACATAAGGGCAACCTAGGACATAATTACACACAAAAAAAGGAAGAACTACATGGATTTTGATATGTAGTGCAACACTCGGTTGTAAGTTCACTCTTTGAGTGACCACCGCATCACCATTACACATTCTGTATCTTTTTTATTATATTTGATGTGGTTTATGGACATGTCCTCGTAGACATCTATTTTACGGAGTTACGGTACTATCGGTGATCTAACAAAAATCATAAGAATAAAGAGTGATCAACGGTGAATATCTTCCAACCCAAAAACTAGACTCTAAACATTTGAGAAAACATAGGCGCCCATACCATCGCTAGCACTTGGGGGCGCTCTTGTCCTCCTTGATTTTTCCTCGCATTCCTAGGGTTTGAAACCATCATCGAGCTTGTTAGACCTTGTTTGTAGCGGATTCATCTGATACCCAGTCCGATCATCTTTAGGTTGCAAAAAAACAACTAAGTCATCTTCCTCTCTCACTTGCTTAGGGTATTGCATATTTGAATGCTTATTATTTGAGCACTATTGTACTTTATTTCATGTATACCATTCATTAAAGTAAGTTACTCAAATTAAGATTTAATTATATTTAGATTAAATCAATAGAAGCGCTTTGTGTTGATAGAGCGGTGCTTATGCAACCACCGCTTTTATCAAAATTGACGGTTGTGTAATGTAACATCCCCATTTTAAGACATTAGAACAAGGGAAATTTTTTATATTTTTTATATATATAACGTTCTCTGTTCTGAATTATGTAATTCAAAACACACGACCAAGTTTTAATAATTGTTCTCTGTCCAATTAATGTAATTTAGATCACACAATTACTTTTAAAACCAATGTTCTCTATTCACATATTTATAATATGGAACACACATTCAATGTCATTCAATCATATAATAGATACCATATGCTTTGTTGTAAATGACTCGAAGAACTACCGATCTCCCATTTTATGGCTCGGAGTTTCAACGATCTCTCATTTCATGACTCGGCTGACTTACCAATCCTTCATGTTAATCCATGCATTGTATACTAAGTATACTTGGTTCTCTTTACCGTTTTCGGTTATTGAATTATTCCATTTAAGAGGCCTATTTGAATATCTGTTACCGATATTCATCTGAAATCCTACTTCTTAAACTAGGTGATTAGGACAACGCAACCAACAACTTGCGATACTTTGGCCAAAGATTTTCACATGCTTTGCATGATCATATTCCTAGACATTATACACATCAATGGAATACATCCTTCACCTCACTTCATCTGATTATCTAGAATGGTCTTTTCTGACCTCTGTCAGTCCTCTCGTCCAAGGTTAAACTTTAACCCAAACTAGCAATATGAAAGAGTATAGGAAGACACTCGCGGTGACTAAAGGTACGCAGACATACTTTGTCGACCCTAGACGACTGCATGTGTCTAGTTACCTTTAGTCTTCCTGAGTCACTCCGTATACACGGTCACATTCCTATCATCGTCCAAGTAACTTGGTCCCAACTTATGTAAACTTGATGATTCATTCGGGAGGGCGTTGTAACATGTCGACCGTATGACATTGTGTCGTCATGAAGGCCCCGCGCTCGTGAAGACACTTGTTGCGATTGGCGTGTGCCAGGTCCTACGGAATCCTCTCATCAAGGGATACACATCCAGCTAGAAGTGTGATTAGATTATAATCTTAAGTATTTTAAGAATAAGTTTCAGCAACCGTGCTGATCTTCTAACCTCACTGCTCGTTACAGTTGCATAGCTAAGAGAGACTTAAATTGTCTTAAAGCTTAATATGCCTTTACTCCTCCTTACTGAAGGATTGCTTAATTCCATCTTAGTTCCTTAATTTAAGCTTCGGACTAACAATCCACTACAACTTAACGTAGTAAGATCAACTTACTAAACTTAACCAAGTTTTATTCGCAACTAAATTTAAATTCAAAATTCCATCTTATTAGACGTCATTTAAATGAGGCCTAATTCCAAATGAATGTATTCATTTATTTACTATAACCTTACTTCAGTTAAGGTTTGATTATGAGGAGATATGATTCCTCATACCGAATATCCTTTGGATCAAACATCTCAAGGATATTAACGAAATCAAAATACAGGATTCAATTGTCTCTTTATTTATATTCATTAGCTTATATACTAGTTCCGAATATCGTTCATTTAAGAGTTCATATTCACTTAACTCTTTTCAAATGTCAATTTAAAATCCATATTGACCTAAGTATGAATTAATTGCACATTCCAACTTAAAAGTTGTATTCAAGTAAAGAATAGATATTATGTCCCTTTAAAATCTATCAACCATCATTTGAATATATCCAAATTCAAAGAATAAAATTTATATTCTCAATCTTATTCAAACAGTTCCAAGGTGGTACAACCATTAAAATAACACACCTTCTTCTTTTACTCTTTACTCTAGATTAAAATTCATACAATATACAAGTCCATACTACCGGACTTCATTCATGCCAAACAACATTAACAACTCGTAAAGAAAGGAGAATACAACCTTTTCTTTTTCCATTTCCTCATAGAAGAATAATAAAATCTCAGAAAAGATCCATCCCTTAGTTAATCAAGAAGCATCATAAAACAATATATCTTCATTTTTACTCACGGAATCCATCTGCAAAATTAACTTGCACGGGTCAGTTCATCGAACTGAGCATATTAAGCACTTATCATTAAAATGAGGTGCTCTTGATTAACTGTCTCAATAAAAGAACTCTGCTTTTATGAAACGTCTCTTAATAGAGATAAACATCATGTAACAGTTACGCACCAATAAGGTTGAACAATTTTAACAACCTGATTTCAATTATTAACTTCATTTTAAACAATAATAATAAATATCAGCACACCAATTTCTATATCGGCTAACCTATCATGATGTATATTTCACCATTCTCATAGCTGTTTTCAATGAAAAGAAAAGAGTTCATTCCAAACTTAGGTAATACCAAAAAGGAATTTTTTTCCCTAAACAATCACGTATTAAGACAACTATATTAACCGATTTATAGATTGTTGTTCGATTGCATGCATTGACCAACCCATTTCATCATCAAGAATGAATTCCATATACTGAGTCAATTTTTGAATTAAGATAGAACTTTCTTACCTTCAGGTTGTCCACTGGACTTCAACTGAATCAAATGCAAAAGTGAAAGGAAACCTTACGTCACAGCATCAATCTATTTAACTTCCCAGAATTCAACAAACAACATAGTACTTCATTCAATTTGGAAAAGAAGACAAACAACAGTTAAATGCAATTGCTTACGCCGAAGACAATAGGAAATTCATTCAATATTAAATAATAGAATTTCAACTGGATAAGAGAAGAAAAATAATTATTACTTCTAATTACCCACCCAATATTCTCTTTCTTTTCATCACAACTGAACTGGATGATTTGAACAAGAAGTGATAACAATCAACGATAACCATCAAGGAGAGAGAACAATTAAAACCAATAATCGAATGAAAGAAGAAGATTCATATTACCTCTTCTCATTGCCTAGCTGAATATCGACTATTTAGTAGATACCTGATCCATAGGGTGATTCCTTCTGAACAAGTCTATTTCAGTATTCAAAACTTACTAACTACCATTCAAGGGAGTATGCCAGAATTCATTTGCATCTGATCCGTAAGTATCAATATCAACGACACCTCTAAATAAAATCATTTCCTTTAATTTTTCACCCAAACGAACATTTTCATCCAGATACAAACAAGTAAGAGTGTACAACAAACAACAAATCATGTTTTCACCGTAATAATAAAAGGATTCGTTCTCCAAACACCGAGTAAGAACCCAGTTTCGATTCAGTTTTAATGCAAGCAGCAAAGAAGTTTAGACTGTAGTTTGCATATATATATATATATATTCACCAAAAACGAACATTCCCAGCTTAGGTCTGAAACAAGCAAGGATGAACAACAAGCTATATGACCATAATATCACTGTATTAAATAAAGAACCCATCTTTTCAACCGCAAGAACAAGATTTTACTCTAGTACGGTTCTAATCGAACACCATGAAAAGGTTCAGATATGCAGTTCCTTTATTTATATATACATATCAATGGATTCAAGGAAGGATAAACGATACACTCTACTTCATTCACCAAATAACCAAGTTATTCTTTCTCAGTGTTTAAATAATTTATTCCCCAACAACCATTCACGGCCTTCAACCCAACATGGAGACATTGAATCGTTTTAAATCAAGCAAGGGTAAGATGATGGAATGAATTCACTGTCCCCAAAGAATTCGTATTCTATGCAATGTAAAGCAACTAGAAAAATAACTCACACAAACAGTTTCATCAAGCATTCTCACGATTTTTCCCAAACCATTTACATGCACAGAACTCAAAAAACAATATTCACATCGTTGATACATTCATCAACTCAAACCCATAATGGGTAATAAAACCGAATACCCAATACTGATCAAAAAACTCATACAGCAAGGATAGATTTCATTTCATTTACTCTTTTTGCAAAGAAAATACCCAAATCGTATTCATCTCATGACAACTCAACCCAAAAATCACATTAATTGTATCAACATTTTCATTTTACAAAAACACCCAACATAAGAGTAGAGTTCTTTTAATGAAGATGCTTAACAAAGAGCAAAATGGTTTAAAGAGAAGAGCTCAACATGCCTGTAAAATTTCTTGTTGCTTGAAGAAAACCACGTCCGTGCCCACAGGAGTTACTCTTTTCCCACGGCGATAACAACAAGGTTTTCCCCAACTATCTTCTTACTCCCACAGGCTCAAAGATAGCCGTGGTTACTCAAAACAACAACAACAATGACCAAAATGGTTGCAGGTTCGAAAGAACCTCCAAAGAAATGCAGAGCAATCACAAGAAACCCAAATGAACATGATTACCACAAAATTCCTCTTTCCCCTTTCCAAGGTGAGTTGGTCACCAAAACCAAGATCAATAAATGCATTGAATGCATTACTTTTTCCTCTATCTCCACGCCACCACCGACTCAGGTTTGGCGAGTTCCACTTTTCAAATGTTTGCATGTAATTTCATTCTTAACTATACTGCTAATTAGATACCCCTAACTCCCATGTTCCTGCCAAATTTGGCGTTTAAAACTTCAAGGACATCATTTAATGTCCTTCATTAAATTTTAAACCTTCCCTTCTTATCCGTTCATCAACATGTGTCCATAGGTCCCCTCCTTAGGTTAGCAATAGTTTAGGTTGTATTGTCCATAGTTAGGTTTTCCACCTAGGTCGCAAGTCATTAGGATTTGCAATAATTTACATCCCATTTAATTTAAAATCCACATAGGGTAGTAGTTAGGTTATAGGCTAAAACATAGTTATAGGTTAAAACGTAGCCGTAGTATTTTAATTAATGGGTTCTTTTAGTAAGTTTACCAACTTACGTTCATATCCAGCATAATGCAGGACGTTTGTTCCATGCTTGACATATCTATACTTTGTTCGCTCGTACCAAAACTCTTACTGCCTTACGCTCTCCGGCGTTACTATGTGTATGTAGTTCAGAAATTGAACCTTTCCATTGGCAACATGGTACCGAATAATTATACCTGTAACCAGGTTCTGTAACATTTATAATGACCTTCAGTCTGGTTCCAGACTTCGTTCTAATTAGAAAGTAAATCAACAAAGCGATCACAAAGAAGGCCACAACATACCTTGGATCAATGGAATTGATTCAAGGTGTGTTGTCAACAACAATATGAGTTCATCAAACGCAAAAGCAAGTCTGATTTGTTTCACACTTTGCAAAACACAAGTTATAATGACCTCCGTCCCAAGTAAACAAGTTCTGATAAAACAAGGGTTCGGATCGAGAACACATTCTCTTTAAGATTAAAACATATATCTTAACATAATTATCCTCATTTCCACAGATTCTGACATCATGAAAAGAGGTTATCATAGTAGCTTCTAAAAATCAAGGCGTTACATGTAATCGTTGTGGTGGTTACTGCAACCGCCTTGACATTTATGTAATCGTTGCTAACAAAGAAAATTGAAAGGGGTAAAGTGACCCCAAATAAAAAATGAACTTCTTAAATTGAAAAAGAGGACAAAATGAGTCATAAAAAACATGTAAAGGAGAGAGGGAGGGATTTGGACTTTAATATTACCCTGGAAAAGGTTTTCCTCATCATTAGAGATATATCACTTTCTTCTATGTTGCACCATGTAATATTTGGGTGCGTATAGTGTCCACATTGCCTACTTCTCCCGATGTAACCCTCGTGATTGTAGATCTTAAACAACAATCAACTCCTTTCTTTCCATCTTGTCTTGCGAGCCAAATCCAAAAAAAGTGGAAGAAAGAAGTGTTTCTTGAAGCATTTGATTTCAGTACATTAAATCGAACTCCCTCTCATATAGCAAAGAAGCCCAAAATTATTTCTCACATCACCATCGATCAGCGAGGGGAGAGGTTTGTTGAGATTTTCATGTTTGTTGTTGACAAGAGAAAGGAAAACATCATCACTTCTAATTATCAGATAACCAAGGTGGCACTAGGGAAAGCTACTACGAAGGGAGTACAACAAGATCTTTAGGCGGCCTTGGATAGTCTATTCGAGAAACTCAAGAAAACCAAGGCTATCAAGGAGGGTCTTAAGAGAAATAATGGAGTAGTTGACCACGTTACTCCTTAAGTTCACCAAACCAACTCTGATATCTTCTCTTGCTCCAACCAATTTTGATGCATCATCTATATTAGAGGTCGAGAAGATTTGGCAAAAGGGTCGAGTTGTTGATAGTTGGATTAAAAGGATCCTTAACAACGACAAGAAGCTGATTGAGGACGCTGTTGAATTAAATAATGATATTGAGAGAGAGAAATCAACAATCAAGAAAATAAACAATGAGCTCGGCGAAGAATGCAACAACTAGGACCTTACTTTGGAAGCCCTGGATGAGCTCAAAAGGTGGATACTGATACTTTGGTGCAAGAGGGAATAACAACAGAGAGAGAAACACATTCTGAATTTTACAAGGCCATTGACTTCCGAGTTAAAGTCTTGCAAGAGGCCCAAGAGAAGCTACAAAAGGCCTAGGAATAAGGAATTGATGCCACCAATGATATTGGTGATGAATTTGCTAAGGTACCCTTCCAATTCCTAGATGAAGATATGAATATGTTACCTGCAAATGATATCTTCAAGGAATTCAAAGATCTGGTAGAAAAGGACTTCAGGCAGAAAATGATTTTGATTTACAATCAATTGATAAATTGATTGTGTATCAAAATGTTTAGAACAATTTAGCCCCGAGATCCTTAAATGACTTGAAAGCTCTAGGAAAATTGATCAACATACTCGACACATGTGACATATTGAACTGATATTCTTGTGGAATATATGAGAAAGAGGTGAAATAATTGATTTAGAAGCTCCATGCTTATCATCACAAGAAAGTTGATGAAGAGGTAAAAAAGGAGAAGTCTAGTTGAAGTTGATCATGTTTTTCCATTTTTGCATCGAACATGTAAATTTTTTGGATGTTTTTACATCATTTGGATTAACATGTTGACTTGGTAATTTTGCACAAGAACCAGTCAAAGGGGCTTTAATGTATATTTTATATTAATAGTTTGTGATGTAATCGATCCCCTTCTTCTCTCTTCATTTTATCTATAAATGTAAAATTCTAAATGCATTCAAAGGACATTTTTTGGAGTTGAGTAGGAGTAATTTTAGGGTAAAGAAGAAAAGCTTTGTATTTTCTCTTTCTTATCAAAAGGAATAAAGAGACATGTTTCAAAATTTGTGTTGAATGTTTTCTTGATGTTAATGTTGTTGTTCTTACGTTCAATGCATTACATTTCCTTTTGATTCTAGTTGATTTCTATTCTATACGAATTCAATTTATTGTTATCCTTTTATGCTTGTGTAAGTAAATTCATATATATGTTTTCCAAGTAGAAAACACAAGTATTTATCTTTATTCTCCTCCTATCATTCCTTGAACTACTCTCCTTCACATTCACTTTCCTTTCTGAAGTAAACAAATAAATCTACCACCCACCCCAAAGGTTAGATTAGTGTGGATATTGTAAATATTCCTTTTTTTTATAGAATAACAATAAATAGGGCGCCTCCCCTTACTTGAGGAGGGACTTTTTCCTGCATGACATGGTTGAACCTCATATTTTGTCTCTGACAAAATATCCAACCAACACTACCTTACTATTAATGGCTAAAATCTCTAGCTTTAGCGTATCTCACTCAATCCAACAGGGTTGCCCTCTCACCCCATCCCTCTTTATGTTAAAATCATAAGCATTTGGATATTTACTTTCTCATTGTGTTTCCCTAGGGTTGGTTCATGGAATTTATCTCCTAGATCACTCCACTTAGCTTATTAACGAGCATTTGACAGATGATTCCTTCCTTACATTGGCTAAAAGTGAAGGTTCCTTCAATGAGGGGTTTAACTATCTTGACATCTTCTCGCCAAACAATCGCATTGACTTTACGATGGAGCAAAACTCTTTGCTACATGAAAAGTAGTCTCCCATGTCGATTGGCTTAAGTAGTGCTCTTAGAAGCGGCTTCAAAATGGTGAAAAATTCAAGTTTTTGGGCATTTTCGTTACCTATGATTGCACTCCCTTAGTGCTTGGAGAATATGTTTAACATCGTGTGGACATGAAAATATCCTATTGGATCACCAAACCACTTTTTCTTGCTGGAAAATTTCAGGTTTGCACTAATATTCTTGTTGCCACTCATGTTTACTAATCTTCACGCAGGGCACCCTCCAAAGTTACTTATAACAAAATGGCCAAGTTGCTCCAAGATTTCTTATGGGCTAACACCAAACACACCAATGGCTTTTCATTGTATGGCACGGGAAGTGTGTTGCACCCACAAGGAGAAAGGTGACATGTGTATCATTGATGTTTTTAAACAAATCCTTGTTTTATGTGCTAAGTGGATTGTTAAAGCTATAGAAGGGCATGATGCATGGAAATTTCTATTATGACATTGTATTTTGGCCGGTTTTCCTTACAGGAAAAATGTTGGAATAATATAGGTCTTCACACCATTTTGATCATGTCGACTCCTATCCAAATTGAAGGCACTTTTGTTATTAAATAACTTATGGAGAGCTTATGAGGTCGTCAAACCGTACTTGTTGGGTCAAAGACAAATTCAAGTCGAGACTCTCTTTGATGACCGTAACATCTAGTAGTCTCTAATCATGACTGTATCTACATCCCTTTAGTGGAAATTCCAAGAATTAAAGCCTTTCATCTCTTTAGGAAGGGAATTACCTCCTTTTGAAGCATTGTGCATTCTAGATCTTAAAATGAAGTTACGTAACTTAGACCTCCCTTATATTATCAAAGTGTAGGAGCTTCTCTCGATGATATGCTTCATAGGTTAGGTCTATAACCACCAACTTCTTGGTGGAAAGATTGGATATGGAATATGGATACCTCCTTCAAACATTATATGCCAAATTTTATCTACCTGCTCATGAGCCCCTTTTCTCTTGCCATCTACAAGCTCAATTCTAGATGGAATCTCAATTCTTCACCTCAAACATGGCTTTTTTTGCCTTAACCTAGTTTGAAATTTTCATTTATAACCCAAATTTGCACATTTTCTTTGGCCCCTTGTGTACCAAGGCCTCCCATTTGGCAAAAGGCTTAAACACCTTGGTGTTGATAATCCCAAATGTCCTACTTGTAGTAGCCCTGAAACCTTCAAACATGTTTTTGGTTATGCCCCCACGCACAAGCTGCCTAGAGTTGGATCCACTCACTGTTCAAGCCCTATCATCTCGAGCCTCTTGTTTGAAAGTTGGATTTGTTCGGAGATTCTTCTCAATGGTTTCTTACATTGTTTTTTGTGGATTTTTTTTAGAGTTATCATTATTTTAAAATCATGAAAAGCTATAAATGCAACCGACCATTATAATAATGATGTTATTTTTATTCAATTCGAATATAATGATAGAATTAATGTTGTTGTTGTTGTTTACCTCCATTCAAGTGCATACTTGAGAAAGTGGCTCGTGAGTTTTAGCATCTTTAGGAGTTGCTTTCGCACACTAGGGGAGTGCCCCTTACACAACGAGTCGAGTGCCACCAAATTCACTCTAGGTGGGTTTCCCATTGTTGGCTATTAGGTGTCGGAAGAGTCACTTACAAAGTTGACGTCCCTCCCCATTTGTGGCCACCTTCACACCCCGCCAACTCAACGACAATAGGGATGGAGTTCGCCACCATCGCAGAAGTTTGCGATTAGCCCCTCTATTGTTACTCTGTCTCGTTGGCCTTCTCCCCGTGTAAGGGGAAAGTGTTTTCGGATCCTTGCCTCTTGAGTGAGGAAATATGGTTCCACTCACTACTTAATACCCTCACGATGGCTAGATTGTTCATGATCTTCTAGATGATGAGTTGTTTGCCATTGGAGCCCTCTCACCTCGAGATGATCCTCCTCCTCCACTCGGTGTTCACGACCACCTATGCTTGATTTTTTTTGCGATGTATTGATGTTATAGTCTTTTGTTCCATCATTTTAACGTAATTTTTGAACCATAACTCTAACCACCTTTTATTGTAAACTCTTTTTATAATAATATAATATTAAATCTCCCATAAAAAACAACTTTATTACCTTCTTCGCCTCACGTTATTAAAAGCTTTCATTTTCAAAATATTTTTATTAATATAATAGAAACTTTTAGCGTCCACGAGGCTAAAAATAGCCTATGAGACGGTAAAACCACTTTCTTTACAGTTCACCAATTCAGATCTTCTTTTGTTAATCCTGATGATGAAGTCTCCCATTCCAGTTATCCGCTCCTCATCAAACAAGACCTGTAATGGCAAAGTCTTGAAATTGATTGCATATCTGGAACGAATGTCATTATAGGCACTGCATTCTGTAATAAAGTGTTTTTCTGATTCCACTGCCCCATCTGAACAAAAGACACAAAGTCTTTCTTCCCATTTTTCTTTAGGCCTTTTCCATCTACCTGTTTCACTTCTAATCGGTGGGAGTTGGTCCTTAGTTGAGCTATGAGAATCTTAGCTCTCCACGGAATGAGGGCCCCGATGTATGCCTTTTGTTGATGGTCACAAGTGGGATTAAATTCTTCAAGATAGAATCTCTTTTTTCTGCCTCTATTTTCCCACAAAGTTTTGCGGACCTTATCAATAACAAATGCGTGTATTTCTTTATTGCCTTGGGGCCATGTATGCCATTCAATATTCCATTTCTTCATCCACTTGATGTTTTGGTTCATCCATGACCTCTTCCTCCTGCCTAGCGGCTCTTTGAAGACAAGTTTGGGCCACCTATTTGTTGTCATCTGTTCAATTTTGTTGAGGTATCTGAGAAGTCGAATCATAGCAATGGCTTCAATTGGAACTGCACCTGTTTCAGCTAAAAGAATCTCATAAGGGACCGAGACTTTCAACTTAAATTTGGTGGTAATCATATGCTTTTGAATTCTCTCAATTTGCTTCCATTTTGATAATGGTATGTTGTTGGCCCATATTTCACACCCATAAAGAACAACAGAATAACTAATATTTCAAAAAGTGTTTGGGTAGTTTTCCAATCCCATAACTCTGCTTCTCTGCATTTGTTTTGTAAAGCATAAAGGGCTTTCCACCCTCCTGTCGTTCTCTTTTTTCTGCAAGTCTCCCAAGTAAGCTTGTTGTTGAAGTCAATCCCCAAATATTTGTAGTCAGTTACTTCTTCTAGAATACTACCCTCAAAGAAAAATGGTTGTTGATTTCTTTTCCTTCTATTGCTAAAGACCATAATCTTGGTCTTGTTGATATTAACTTGCATACCTACTTTTTTGCAAAAGGCTTCAAGAGTGAGCAAATGTTTTTGTAAACCTTGAGCAGACGTAGCAATCAATATAAGGTCATCAGCATATAGAAGAAGCCTTATAACATACTCACCCAACCGGATACCTTCACCACCCTCCATATTTAACAATTCTTCAAGTTGGTCTATATATAAGCCAAAGAGTGTGGGTGATAGAGGACAACCCTGCTTAACACCAATGTCGCTCCTAAAGCTCTCTGAAATGCCTGTTTTGGTTCTGATTTTAATACACACCCTTTCATAAAGTCTATGAACCGCTGCTCGAAACTGCAATGGTATACCAAGCTCTTGCATTCTGCACCATAACTTATCCCTAGGGACCGTGTCAAAAGCTTTCCTGAAGTCAACAAAACAACAGAAAATTTCTGTCTTTTCCTCCCATGCTTTTTCAATGATATGTCTTAGTGTAACACCATGATCTAGGGTGGAGTACTTAGGTCTGAAACCAACTTGCCCTTTTGCTCTCTTCTCATTGTCTTCTGCCCACTTGCTGATTTTGTGTTCAACCATGCTACCAACTAACTTTGCAAATAGGGATTGATCATGATGGTCCTGTAATTGGTTGGGTTGTCAACATCTCCACTCTTAAAAAGAGGTACTGCCATACTAGTGGTCCAATCATTTGGGAAACCACACTTGAATGATGTTGTTGAATATATTCAAAATGTGAGGAGCAAGAATATTTGATCCCCATTTTAGGTATTCTGCCTGTAGCTCATCTAAGTCCTTGGCCTTACCTGCACATAACTTTTGGATGCCTGTTTTGACTTCTTGTAACGTGAAAAGACTTGTTGTGGTGTACACTAGAGGTGGAGCCTTAACCTCTTGCTCTTGCTCGTACAAATGTTTTTGCATATTCTAGCCATTGAGTCGCTGTAATGTTATTTATTGTTTGCTTGTTTCTTTTCTGGAGTTCTCTCCAAAATAACTTCATGTATTTTTCCCTAGATATATGAGTTCTTCTCTCCTATTTGCCATGAACTCATCCTTCTTTTTCTTAATAATTTATGTGTATGTCTGTTTTCTCTTTCGCTGAAATTTTAAGAGTTTTCCTTGCAACTTTGCATTCCTCATCAAACCACTTATTTGTTGGGAAATCATTTGATTTTTTCCTCTTGTTTTTGGACCTCTTGCAACTCCCAAGAGCTTCTTGAATAATGTTTGTCAACTCATAACTTTTACTTAAAGAACGCGAAAGACACAAACGACATCGAAAGGCAATGTTCTAATGTAATTAAGGGCAGTTCCAATAGTAAAAATTAAATAATCGTGACATGTTTTATCTCTGCACTGATTTCTTACTCGGGAGCTTGCAACAATTTGCACTGCGAGCGCTTCTTCGAAAGAGAGTATATTCGAAGGGAGGATGGCGCGAGGTCCGAGGAAAAATGGGGGATCCGATATGGTGCGCTGCGCACCTCCAGCAGCAGCGGGATGACCTGGTATAGACTGATAATTTAAATGTCAACTCAATTTTTGATAATTGTTTTAATTATATTTTGAAGCTTTTAACCCAATTTCAAGACTAAACGTCTCCTAGGGTTTGAACTTGAGCCTCGGCTTTGAATGACCATTGCTTCTACAACTGAGCTTATCCCATTCGACGGAAGTGCAGCTTCTTATTTGACTAATGATTATTGCATTGTTCCTCATTGCACATAAATTCATGGCCATGAAATTTTAGCTGTCCTCACGGTTTTCTGCTTCATGAGGTTAACCCCTGTCTGGTGGGAGGATACTTAACCCATTAGAATACTTATTACATTACATTCTATGTCTACCCGAAGAATTGAGGCCGGGTCGCTCCAGGCGACTTAGACATTGTTCATCTTTCCAGTTAAAATGTAAACCGTATCATATATTTTTGAGCTAAATTGAAATCGCTGTTGAGCTGCATGTAGATTTTCATAGAAAAACCAAGCAGCAGCCATATCTTTTATTCTTGATTTAAATTTCGAGGCATGTAGGTTAAGAGTTCAAATACAAACTCTTTTTATTAGCCTCTCAAGTTTGAATGCAGCCGCCGGAGGAGTTCTCCAATGGGATATATGTGCTTGTTGCCATCGGCAGTTAATCCCGGTGGGTAGGAGCTTACTCCAAATCACAGGAGGAATTATCCTATTGGTACAAACAGTAAAAGCTCCATGGTCTCACATATGTGTACACGGAAATGTCAATTTGCTCATTTTCATTTTCCTTCCCCAATAGATTGGAATTTAGGCATCTTGGTTGTCAAAGACAGGGGATGTGCAGCTTTGCAGTTCACTAGATACATAGTATGGCAAATATTTATTTGTTTCTTTAATGGAATATGAGAGGAATATGATCTCTGTATACGTAATACCTACACAATATTGCAAGATGGCCTCCTATCTAAATTTGAGTGCCACAACTGCGTTTATTGGTGACCTCCAAAGTAGCTTCCAGAAGGTCATTTCCACCATTCAAACTGCTAATCCAATTTCTGTGTGCAGACACACCTCCATCCCCTGTATCAGTGTAGTGTTCAATTCCTCAAATTTGATTGTAATAAATACAATGTTGCTGTACGTATTCAATGCGCTAGATATACTTAGGATAGATGGGTTGCTGACCATGCCACCCGTGCTTTCTAGCACAAACATGGCTGTTGGAAGAGAAGCACAGAAGACTTGTTCTTTTATCGACATAATTAGTGATACCATTTTGGATCTCATGTCTACCAACTTATATGACTGAGAACGGCAGTAAAAATTTGCCTATTTTGCTACCTTTGCGGAGTAACATTTGTCCTAAATACATTTTTTTTTTTTTTTCACTTTCTGTGCATAGTGCTGGAATGACTGGATCCAAGATAGATAGAAATTTGAGACAGAGCTGGTTAAATGCTTCTAAACCCAATCTTACAATTCTTTGATATATAAATTTAGTTTGTATTCTCAGCTTTATGATTGAACATCTGGCTAAGTAACTGTACACCAGGATTTACATATACCAGAAAAATAGATCGCGTGATTTCCAAGATGAGTAACCTATGTTGCGATTTCATTCATCCGTTTAGTTACTAGTACACAAAATCAATGTAGACAATAATGAAAGATCCTTATGGAAATGCATGCATAAACCTGGCTGCCAACTTTTGATGATTCATATCAAAATTTGTTTTACAATGATTTGGTAACTATTGTATACAATATCCTGAAGCACCAACTGCAAAGTTCATCATGAAAATGGATTCATAACAACAAAACAAATTCCATGCATGGGCATGTAATCCATTCTCTTCTAAGAACTGTCTTACCCTCAGTTGTGCTAGCTCTCCTTTCTCTGCATGAGCCTCAATCCTACCCTGTGCTAACCTCTCAGTGAGCTGGCTCAAATAGAGGTTGGTAGTCTCCTGCTGCTTCACCATATTGGTGAACAATTGTTTCATCAGATCTACTCCCATCTCTTCACTGTCTCTGTCTCTGTCTCCCATCTTTCAACCCCAACAGGCTGGAGGAACAACAACTCTGATACCACTGAAATATCCCTTATAGGATACCACTGTAAAATATGCAAAAGATAGACAAAACGCAGCCAAACAGAAATCTGGTTTTTGCAGAAAATTACAGCTAGGGCAGCGAACAGTAAAATATGAATAACTCCAAAAATACTTGCTCAAATCACTTGAAATTTTAAATGGAGTTTGCTAATACAATAACAGATATTATAGAACTGTTTTTGGGATTTTTCAAATAACAGAAAGCTGCCAGAAAATTACAGCGTGCCCTAAACAGCTGAAAACTTCTAAAATTAATATCTCCCGAATATAGATGCAAAATTTGATGAAACTTTGGAAATATTATCTATAAATATAGGAGATGATATCCCAACCTTCAAATCAAAATTTGAGGAAGTGGAAACCCTCCAAAACAGACCTGCAATCTTCAAAACAAGTCGCCCCACCTAGGAAATGGTTGGAAACCCTTGCAAATGCCCTCAAAATGACGCTAGACCTTGCAAAGATGTTGCCGTAGATCTGCCCTGAAAAACCCAAAAATCTCTCCTCCAAAATGCTCAAAATCTTCAAAACCCTTCACTGAAACCCTCTGAAAAATACCTTTGAAGAACAGCCCTGATTTCAGCTCCAAATGACAAACTAGGGTGGATCTTCCACCACCGAAGAGTGCCCTACTAGCTAGGGATGGATCTTTCACCACCGAAGCTAGGGTTCCCGTGGGATCTTACTCCACAAGCTAAATAGTTGCAAACAACAGTTGCACATGAAAAGAAATATAAGTGTATGCATGAATGAATTTCCTTTCACCCCTCTTCTCCTTTTATAACTTTTCCCACGCCAAGGAAACCCTAAAACCCCCAAGTCGCACTTTCTCCTAGAGAAGACCCAAATAATAAAGTAACTTAAAGTTACTTTTTCCCCTTCAAGTCGCCATGGCCCAAAAAGGTGACCCCAATAAAAAATTAGAACATTAGGAGTTAAGTGGCCCCTTCCAACGATAAAACATAATACCTAGTCCCTTCGAAAGCACTTTATAACCCTGTCAATGGAAAATAATAACCTGGACTAGATATTCATACCCAATAGCTCATAGCGTCTGTAACCCCTTGGGCATGACTAGGGTTAGGACCCGCACTGGCTCTCGGAACTGTGGCTTTAAAACAACATAACAGGTGGGTCGAACAACCTTATTTGAACACAGGGCAACTTTATCACATTGAATATGGTCTTGATATAGGTTAGTAAGTGCTCTTAAGAAGGATTGCATGCCTAATAACTCAATTTTGGTGATTCTTATACATTTTCAACTTTGAATGGAGGCATAGATCACTTTGAAAGATTAAAGGAACCCTATTTGGATGTAGAGGGAATTATATATTATCTTGGTGGTATTTAAAGCTACCCTTAAATAGGTTGAAGTCTTTAGGACTAGTGGTTACAACACAGACTTCCCTAGCTTTACATCAATTTCTCTCTCGACAGGGAATGGCTTTGGTAAATTAGTGTGTTCATATTTGGTTTTTACTAGCAATTGCATGCAATTAGCACATGGAGACACCAATAGGGGTAAAGATGAGTGTAAGGACGAATAATAAGGTGTGTAAGGAAACTTGAAGAGCAAGACTTATCAACAAGTGGACATGAGGTGCAAATGTCTAGTTGGAGAAGAAATGTTGAAACACTCTAGGCGTCCCTCTTATATTTTTCTGATTTTGACATATGGACCCAAAGACATCTTTGAGTAGCGTTGGAATGAGAAAGGCGAATAAATGTGTAGGTTGTTAAGTGAGCAGACTTTGGAGAATTATGTGAAAGTAAGACCTTGCCGTTCAAAGATGCACTCTAATATCTATGGTTACTATGTTCAATGTTAGCCCTTGAGCTCTGGGGATTGTCCAAACCCATGTTATTTTCAAAGGAAGTTGTTTGCGGTTTCCTCCGTGTAATCGGTGGGAGAGGAACATCGAGGGGGGTGTTCACATCCCATATTGGACCGATGTGTCTATCAAATTTGATAACCACAATGTGAGGGTTTTGGCTGTTTTCCACAAGTGCTTAGACCATAGGCGATTTAGTCGCATCACTTGGCCAATTGCTCCATTCACTAGTCGAACTTCACCCATAAGTTGACATATGCCAAGCAATACCTTTTGATGCTTGTAAAGTAGTTTCAACTTTAGGGCTGTGATTGATCACCATTGGGGTTGGTGATGTTTGGCTTCTTGTATATTCAACATTACAACACACAAACAATATGAAGATTCAATGATTTCAACATTTCCTTGTGGTGTTCAACTAAGTTGCTTGATGCGAACAAGTGAGGCAATGAAAAGATATTTTATTTTTCATGTTACCGGACATGAGAGTTTGCCAATCTTCGAAATGGGCTTCAACATTACGAATGTTGAGAAGCAGTTGGTGAAACAAGACTTGCGTTGGGTTGAAACCTTGTTGGTGGAAGATTGTTCGCAAAGAGATAAATGTTTGAAAGCTTCTTCAAAGGGTGCCCCATATGAAAGCCCAACATACAAAGGTGTATTCTTGACCCTTCAAGAGGTAATTGGTGCAAACCACCAACAAGAATGATATATCTATTACCAAAAGGGGTGGTTTTATGATGGGGGAAAGCCATTCGTAGACGCAAGTCCACAAATAAAACAATATGGGGCCAACGATGGGATGACGTTGAAGAAGTTAGAGTGGATGGAGCAAAGGTGAAAAAGCTGGCTTTGGAGGAAAAAGGGTGATGAAGATGTGGATTGAGGGAGAAAATTTACAGGGGAGGGAAAAATGTTGGAGGGAATGTAGGTGATTGTTTTCCTTCTCTCGATATGTCACATATGGATTGTGTGTCATTCATGCGCACCACTCGAGAGGAGAAACGGGGTGTGATGTGCAAATCCTTGAGGCAACATACTCTAGAGATAGCTATGAAAGTAAGCCCTTATTGTTCAATACTCCCAATATCAACAATTACCTTTTGTATGTTAGTCCTTTGTGTTTTGTGGATAGTGAGGGCCCACACCATTTTGTGGGGAATTTGCTTGTTGTTATTATAGGAAATTGTAGAGATAGGGACATGTTGGGGGATCAAACATCCCATGTTGGTCGATGCAATTGTTAAATTCGATAAACACAAAACATGGGATGTCAAGTTGTTTTATGCCATCTTTATATACTGATAGATTTAATTTGGCCGATTGCACCATTGACAAGCCCAACCTCTACCCACAAGTTGGTAGTAAGCATAATCTTTTAGTTATAGAGAAGAAATTTGGCTTGCAATTGATACTTGAGGAGCAAAACACAACTTTTTCTTCTAGAGACAAAAATACACTGTTTGGACATGAGGGGCTATTATTATGAATTGAATACATTATTTAGGATGTTCAACTAATTTCAAACATGGGGATTGGACAACAAAATTTTCTATATCTTGCAAAGCTTTTCATGACTCTCATACTTAAGTTTACTTTGTCACCGCTATATCTAGGATTTCTATCATCTATATTTATTGAAATTAATTGGTTTAACTACTGATTTATTAAATGCTATTTTCTAATACTATATATATTTAATCACAAGAAGGGTAGTTGATTTTGGCAACACGATTGTAGTTGATGAATATCATCATTATAGTGTAAGAAGGTTTCATAATAGACCTCGAGAAGAAACCAATTTGAATATGATTATTATAATATTATGAATTGAATGCATTTTTCATGAGGATTGTGGCTATTCATGACCAGTTTTCACTTAGATATTGGACCTAAAATCATACAAAATTGTTTTTGATATGGGACTGAAATTGTATGGAGTTAGCACTTTGATGCGGGATCTCAAATTATATGTCGGGATTTTTAGACTAATACTGTTGCTTAGAATTTTGATAACATGAATAGTTTGTCGATTTTTTCGCGTTACATGAGTACGCAAGGTTTGGACTCATCTTATGCAAGGTTAAACATAACATGAGAATGTTTTGTCGACTTGATCTTATATAGAGCTAATGGACCAACTTGTCTCCCTCGACATCGAATAAACTTTTAGCCATTCATTTAATGTTTTTCCCTTTTGATCCATCCCATAAGGAGGTCGCATTTTCTAGGGGAAAAATAAACTTTATAAGATGACTTTAGCTTTTTCTAATTTAATTTTATTATTAAGTCTATAATAACTTTATTATAAGTGCCTTTATAATATTTTCTTTTTTTAATTGCACTTTATAATAAATTATTATGACTTAAGTTCCCCTTGTGCTCATCCCTTAGCCACGGGAGACAAAATGGGCTAAGGGTCTTCGACCGAGAAGGGGATATTACAATCCTCCCTTCCCAAAATTGCTTTCCTTAAAGCAATTCCAAACTCGTTTGTCCAAGTGCCATGCACAAGAGACAAAACATGCTTGAATGATCCAAAAGTGTACTTGTCAAGTGGGCTAAATCTTGCCACCATCTACCACTCACAAGATGATCATATACACACATTTGTATCAAAGATATCACATACTTAAGATTGCAGATTTCATCCTCTAATTTATCATTTTTCTCAAAACAAATCTGAATATGCAATAATATATATGACATTATCTCACTTGTCCCATACCTTGTGATGTCTTCATGATCAACAATGGGCTGAATTATTTCATGAGACAACTCCCCAACCTGCAACATGCTCTTTTCTCTTCCTCCTCACAAGCCATGTGTAATATGCCCTTCTTGGATTGATCCTTCCATGCTCTTGGCTGCCATAATTTGAGGAATACCATTCCTCATGCCTTCCCACTAGTTGAAGAAGTCTTTGGCTGCCCCAAAGGTGTGGTTTGCTGCTTTTGGACTGAAACATCTTGTTCAATTTTGCATTCCTCTTTGCCTTCCCTACAAATATTTTGTTCAATGGAAGTCATACCTTTTCTCTAGAAGCTTCTTCTTCACTTGGGTGTAGATATGATTTGTCTTCCTTCATGGGTGTAGACTCCATGGCTTCATTTCCTTGCTTCCTTCCATCCTACACATCAAAATCTTTCTAGAAACTTTTGTGAGAAATTTGCAAGTGAAGCAATGGATTCAACCCCTTGGGTCTTCAACATTTGGTGCCACCATTTATGTGCTACTCCATCCATGTATCTAGAGATGAGTGTGAGGGCATCATCCTGACACATAGGATTACAACACAAAAATGTCTCAAATTCCTTCAACCACGCTCTAGCAGATATTTCATTAGTGCCATAAAAAAATGGAACTTGGGTCCACTTCATTTTTTTCTTGGTTGCATTCAGATCTGATTTTTCTTTCTTTTCCTCACAGGATGGGAGGATTAACTTTTGATACCACTGTAATGTCCCCAAATGGACACTTTTGCAACCCCAAAGGGATTTGAAGCAAGTCCCACATAGCAAAATCAGATTATAAAAATAAGGGGAATATTTAGGATATGCAAATTTGATTTATATAAGGAAAATGCGACTAGGGCTGATTATGAAACTTATAAAAATCAGAAATAAATCATGATATTTTCCACCATAAACTGAGTTGAAACTTATAATATTTCACCCTCAATATATTCGTGCAAAGATCTGAATTTTTAGAGCCCATATACAGCTGAAATGAATTTATTTTGAAACCCTAGTTTGCAGAAAATTATGGCAACTTCAAAAATTCATAACTCACTCAAAAATGCTCCGATCCACACAAATAAACTATGCACGGACTCACAAAATAGGGAGAATGCAATGATGTTACCCATTCATACAAATGACCACCACAAGTGCCCTAAACAACCAAAACACCAATTCGCCCTTAGGGTTTGGGGCTGGAAATTACAACAGAAACATATAGATATATTCAGATTTGATACTTGAAACTACTGGAAAATCAACAATCATAACAACAATCAGATCTGGTTTGTAGTAGCCCCAAAATACCTCAAAATAGTCCACTATGCAAGTTGCACCAGCTGGAAACAAGGAGAAAACTCAGCCACCACGTTCCTCTTCAAGCACTTGGACCAAATCTGCACTTTTACCCACTTCAACCGCGGGAAAAATACTGAAAAATACTACTAATCAAGTGATCTGCAATGGAAACCCTAGGGTGGAGAATCCTCTCAACTAGGAGAAGGGTTTTTGTCCTACTAGATTCTTTGAGGGTTTTCATCCTCAAGAGTGAATCTCTAAGGTTTTCGTCCTTAGAAGATTGAAGATGCAAGCTCAAAGCTCAACATACAAATCTGATTTGAGAAAATAGACAAGTGATGCCCTCCTCAAGCAAGTCGACTTGCTTATATAGAGCTAATGGACCAACTTGCCTCCCTTAACATCCAATAAGCTTTTAGCCCCTCATTTAATGTTTTTCCTTTTGATCCATCCCATAAGGAGGTCGCATTTTCTAGGGAAAAATAAACTTTATAAGGTGACTTTAGCTTTTTTTAAATTTTATTTTATTATTAAGTCTATAATAACTTTATTATAAGTGCCTTTATAATATTTATTTTTTTAATTGCACTTTATAATAAATTATTATGACTTAAGTTCCCCTTGTGCTCATTCATCAGCTGCTAGGGAGACAAAATGGGCTAAGGCTCTATGACTGAGAAGGGGCTATTACATAGGGCTTGTTCTGATCAGATTTGATTTGCTGTTCATTAATCAGATTTTTTGGAGTCAAGATCAGCTTCTTTGCATATTTTTTGGGCCAAGGAAATTATATTTTAGTTGTGTTTGTGAGCTGTGCATCTGCAGATTTACTAATTAAATTCCAGCCTTCTATTTGGACCGAATCTGGTAGTTTTCAAGTGTTTTTCAATAATAAAATCATCTGATCTATTTTGGGTAGTATAATAGTGGTTTTACTTCATTTAGTGTTTTTTCCAACTACTTGTGCAAGTCGCCATTTATATAAATAATTCAGATCTGCAATTTTCTATCAAGTATATGTTCCATTATTTGATATTTTTAATCAGATTCTCTGTTGTTTTGTTTTGAGGCATAATTTGTCCATTTGGGGACATTACAATGGTATCAGGGCAATGATTCTCCTAGCCTATGAGGAAAAAAATTAGTTTTACATTGACGTAGGTGAAGAAGGTTTTAGATATCATTACTCAAGTAGAACTCCGGAAAGGAAGGTATGGGTGATAGAGAAAGGCCTCCACCATCAAATAAAATGAGCTATTTGAATGAAGTGTTCACTAGAGGCAACAAAGAATTGCAAAACCGTTTGTTGGAATCTCAAATGGAAATGCGTGATGCATTGACCAATTCCATCAGAGATTTGGCTAAGGTTCTACAAGGGCACAACATATCTACAAATCAAGGAGCAACCAACAATGGTGAAGGAAGCTCAACTGGACCAGTTAGGACATCCACCAAGCCTCCACATCAGATTTTCAGAGCCAAGTTTCTCCAAAAAGAGGAACAACCAATTGAGGAAGAAATTCCAAGTGATGTTGATGACATAGAGGCATGGGGTAAAGAGTATGCAACACTCAATTTCAAGGTGAGAGATATGTTGTCCTTCAGAGATTTTTGCGAGTTGAAAGATAGTAAGGGCACCAGGGAAGAAAAGATCTCAACAGGAGAAACCCACCATGCAAAAATTTGAGAGGAAGCAACCCATAGAGTATTCCACCATGCAATTTGAAGGAGAAGAATCTTCAATGGAAAAGGTATGACTTCTAATGAGCAAAATGTTTGTATTAGTGGGGAAGGCAAAGAGGAACAAACATTACTTGTTGGATGCAAAATTGAAAAAGATGTTTCAGTCCAAAAGGTACCTATCAATCTTCCAAAGAATGAGTCATTGTCATATGGGATGGATTTACCAAGCCATAGTATTGATGGGCATGAAATTGTGAAAGGTGTTGATTCTTGTTCCACTTGTTTTATGTTTGAAATCATGAGTCATAATAAGGGTAGTGCCATTTTAAATATTTTGGAGGTTTCCAAATCAACAGCAAGAAGGTAAACGTTTTGATGATCTTCTTTATAAGGAGGTTAGTGGTAACAAGGATTTATTGCATCAAATTCATACTATGTTAATACGAGAAGACATATCATGATGATATCCAACTATTGTGGACAAGAATGCCAAGGATTTGGTACGACAAAGCCAAGATATCATGAAGGCAAAACAAAAATGAAAATCTTGATGACATTGTAAGGTATGAAAGAAATGACAATATGTCGTATTTATTGCTACATATTCATAATTATTTTCCTCATGAGAAGCATGATAGGTTTAGAGGATCAAGTTTGCAAAATGGAGTATGTGGAATCCTTGATCTTAATTCATTTTTATGAGCATCATGAGAGCTATGTATTTTAGCAAGAGCTCTCTCATTTAACAGGTACAAGATCTAGACTTTTGGAGCACTACAACATGTTTTATCTCTTACATATGGCACTTGGGCATAAGAGTTGCAATTGCTTGAGGGCAAACAATTTGGGGAAGGGAGGATTGTAATATCCCCTTCTTGGTCGAAGACCCTTAGCCCATTCATTGTTTCCCAACGGCTAAGGGATGAGAAAAAGGGAAACTAAGTCATAATAAATTAATTATAAAGTGCATCATAAAATTTTATTATAAACACTTAAATTAATTTATTAATGACAAAAAAAAAAAAAAAAAAAAAATTACTTTATATTTTTAATTTCCCTAGAGGAAAAATGTGACCCATGTGGAGAAGAAAATAAGCAAGGGAAAATATTAAATGTTGGGAAAGAAAGTTGATTGGCCCTTTTGGGTGGCAAAGAGGCCAAGAGATGTTATAAAAGCAAGTTGCCATGCATAGGAGAGATCATCTTTTGACATCTTATAATTTTGATATTTGGTCTAAGCTTGCATGCTTTCAATTTTACTCCAAAGGACGAAAACCCTTTGTAGTTAGCTTTAGAGGACAAAAACCCTCTTTAACATTGGAAGAAGAACGAAAACTCTTCTTCTCTTGTGTTTTCCAACAAGTGTTGAAGGCTTGATTTGCAAATTTGGTATTGATTCCAGCTAGGGTTTGAAGGGAGAACATTGTTGTTGAGTTCTACCTTTAATTTCCAGCTTTTCCATAGTGGAGCGACCCACATTGTGTGCAATTCTGAGTGATCTAGGGTTTGTTCTAATCAAATTTGAGTTGTTCCATAATCAAATTGTTTAGAGTCAAGATCAGTATCTTTGCACATTTTTTGGGCTAAGAAAATTGTATTTTTAGTTGCAAGTCTCATGAGCTATGCATCTGCATATTTACTACTAAAATTCTAGCTTTCTATTGAAAGATCCCAAACCCTGTTGCTTGATTTTTTTTTTTTTTTATATAACACTCTGGCTTGGATCTATCTTGCAATGTCAATAGAGAATAATAGGAATACCATTCACACACTGCACACAATATAATAAAAACAAACCCTGCAGCACTGGATAGCAAAAAGGAAATGCGCCTAGGGTTTAAAAAGACAAATTTCTTCACAAATAATTCAGCCGTGAATTTTATATTGATTTATAATGGCAAATATTTATGGCAAAACAACCAGAAGTCTGCAAATGGAATGATAACAAAATATTGCCCAAAACCCTGCTGGAAATTTATTCAAATCAAATCGATTTGGTATATATTTGATGCTTTGGAAGATACAATAATAAACTAGCATGAAAAATACTTCAGATATTGCATAAAACAATTGTAGAATAAGTCGCCCCACTTTGGAAGTTGTCTGAATGCCCACTGCTGCAATTTATTTCTCTTTCTGATACTGTCGGAATGATAAACAAAACCTGTGAATACAATGAAGCTCCTGAATAGGAACCCCTCTCACTTCTCCTGGGGTTTTCGTCCACAAGAGGAATAATCCAGAGGGTTTTCGTCCTTGGATTTGTCTGGAAAGTTGCAAGCTCCAACTGCTGGGAAAGAAAACAATAATAATCCGAATGAATGTTGGCACAAGTCACACTTTTCCCTTATAAGCCAAAAACCCTTCCAAAATGCAAGTCACACTTTTCCCAAGGAATATAATTTATTTTTAATTAATTTTCTCCATTCCCAAGGCAATTCGCACTTTTTTGGCTTATTTAATCACATCCCAACGCAAGTCGCACTTTTTACCTAGGAAAGCACATTAAATAATTTATAAATTTATTCCCATGTACTTTCCTAAGTCGAAGTGACTTATTAAGTCTATTAATTTATTATATGTGCTTTAGTGATAATTTATTTTATTTTAAGCACAATATAATAAAATTAATAAACCTATGTCACCCTTGAACCCGCCCTTTGGTTGTCGGGTAGACAAAAAAGGGCCAAAGGTCTTCGATCAAACTATTCGAGAAAGAGGGACATTACATCTATTTGGCCCGAATACAGTATTTTTCAAGTGGTTTTACAATAATAAAATCAGCTGATTTGTTTTGGGTAGTAAAATAGCGGTTCTACTTCATTTAGTGGTTTTTGCAACTACTTGTGTTAGTCGCCATTTATATAAATAATTCAGATCTGCAATTTTCTATCAAGTATATATTCCATTATTTGATATTTTTAATCAAATTCTCTCCGTTCCGTTTGGGGCATAATTTGTCCATTTGTGGACATTACACCGATCTAAACCCCACAAACTCACAAATTCAAATCTGCATTGAAGCCTTGCTTATATAAAGTGAAAACAACACAAAAAGTGTCCTAGATCGAATCTTAACCTTCCAATTACTACATATTGCTGAAGTGTAGCACAATAGTGAATGGTGGGTGGATTCACTTCACAAAATTGAAGAGTTTTCGTTCCCAACCTTCAAACCTTGGAGGTTTTCGTCCCCAAAGCTCCTTCTCCTTAAGGGTTTTCGTCCTTAGAAGATTTGATGCAAGCAAAATAACTTAACATGCAATGAGAGAAAATAGATTGGCAAAAGATGATCCCCATGGCTCCCCACACCTCTATTTATCTTTTCTTTTGTCACAAATCCCGCAAGGAAAGCACCCATATGGTTTGCCCCCTTCCTTTGGGTCTTATGTTTGCACTTTATCCCCTAGGAGTTCGCTCCACTTTATATTTAATTTTTATGATTTGCCAATTTTATTTCTTCATTGACTTTTACCTTTTTCCTTTTTAATCACTTTAAGTGACATTATTATAAGTTGTTTTATAAAATAAACATAAGAAATGACTTTAGCAACTTAAAATAAAAGTCACCACCTTCCCTTTCTTCACACCCCTTAAGCCCCCGGGAAGAGAATTGGGCTAAGGGTCTTCATAGGATTAATGTCGAAGAAGGGACAATATAGTGGATCTTTGAAAGATTCGATTGCACGCGAATGCGAGGAATTACACAAGAGTGTGTATTAGAGATGGTGCGAAGAATGTGAGGTGAGGCAAGCTTTGCATAGTGGCGAAAGATGCTTTGATGGTTTTATCATTGTCTTTGAAGGCTTTGTGCATGGTACCGTAATGTGAACAAGCGGAATTTGGCCATGGGATGTGTGCGTAAGCTAGACGCCTAAGGGCGTGCTAAAGTGTAATATCCCCTTCCCATTCGAAGACCTTTGGCCTATTTTGTCAACCCGACGACCAAAGGAAAAATATAAGGGTGGCTTAAGTTATATTTAATTATTATAAAGTGCCATTAATAAAAGAAAAAAATATATAGAGCACTTATAATAATTTATATGACTTAATAATTATTAAATCAAGGATGGAAAAGGCCCAAATATAAATTGTTATCCATCCTAGGTGAAAAGGCGACTTGCCTTAGAAGGGGGAATGGGAACATAGAAAGGATAAATGCCCATTTTACTATGTATTTCCCCTAGAAAAATGCGACTTGCATTAGGAGGGAAAAAGTTGTTGGAAAAAACATTTAATATGGGAAAATATTAAATGCTTGCATAGGGAAAATCCTTGGGAACTAATTGGATATTGTAGAGGTTGTTTTGGGTCTCTTCTTCCTTTATAAGGAGAAGTCGACTTGAAGGGAAACATATTCCATACCATTTGATATTTTCTAATTTGTGTCTTAAGCTTGTAGCTTATGCATATTCTTTCATGTGCAACTGCTGTTTGCAAATATCTAGCTTGTGGAGTAAGATCCCACGGGAACCCTAGCTTCGGTGGTGAGAGATCCATCCCTAGCTAGCAGGGCATTCTTCGGTAGTGAGAGATCTACCCTAGCTTGTCAATTTTGGAGCTGAATTGATGCCCTAAATGTGTTGGGCGACCTACTTTTTAGGGCAAAATTAGGGTTTCGTGTTTGTTGTGCGAAAACTATTTTTGGAATATTATTCTTCATATTTTTGTGGCCCAAGATCCAAAGTTTCAGCTCATTTGGACTTCTCTAGCAAAAGATATTAATTTTAGAAGTTTTCAGTTGTTTAGGGCACGCTGTAAATTCTAATGGCATTCTGTTATTCGAAAAATTCCAAAAACAGTTCTATAATATCTGTTATTGTATTAGCAAGCTCCATTTAAAATTTCAAGAGATTTGAGCAAGTATTTTTGGAGTTATCCATTATTTTTGTTCGCTGCCCTAGATTTAATTTTCTACAAAAATCAATTTTTCTGTTTGGCTGCAATTTGTCTGTATTTTGCATATTTAAAGTTGGGATTGCCTAAAATCCGTTTAGGGGTAAAATAATGTCCACTGGGGACACTACATAAAGTGAATACAAGTGAGCGGTGCGCAAGCTGCGCACTATCGCAAAGGAGAAGTGCAAACGCTTGTGGTTGCGCAAACATCACCGTGTTGTGTTTTAGTAGTGAGTGTTGGGGTGTTGTGAGCTGCCCTTGGTAAAAAACTGATTTTTTTCCTTGTTTGCTTGAATTTCTGGTTTTGTTTATGCCTTAGATTCCCTTTATATTATTTTGCGTTTACATACAACAATATTTCTCCTGTGTCTGATAGATTGGTCCGTGGGTATCCGAACATGTGGGGTTGAATGTATGATCCACACGCACCGACCATTGTTAAAAGGTTAAGATTGGGGAATGGTTAAGTGGTCAGGTGCCTTGTGGGATGGTGTATATTGTAGTCCAGCGGGAGTATCAAACCCATGTGACATGGTTCCCAACATTGGCCCCTGTGTTTGTTTTTCAATTTGGGACTGGATGATTTCTTTAGTACTGGTGACTGTATGTTCCTCCGTGACTATAATTTCTGCATATTCATTTTTCTTTGGAGTGTCATTATCCTTTATGATGTTCATTACCATCTGGGTCAGTAGTATCCCTATTCCTTTCTTGGTGCTCTTTTATCACTTCATAAGTTTGTCGTGGTGTGATTTGTCTGAGTTTTGGAGGAATATATTATATTTTAAAAGGTGTATGAGGAAAGCATTTTTATTGTGGGACAAAAAGGTATTAAACAACGTATCACACATCTAAACCACCAAACCACAGCATTTTAGGACAATTAACCAAGGGAAGGTAGCACCGCCTCCACCCCCATCAACCCCCAAATGAAGCTTGAAGTTGAGTAACATCAAAACTGGTGACCTAGAATAAAAATAATGTTGTCACTGAAAACTTGATTCTGGATTAGAACTGTGTGCATGTTTTTGATCCAGAAGAACCTATAACATCATCATTGGCAACTGTGAGATCACCGAGGCAACACGTGATGATTTCCATTACTTAATGCCCATGGCTAATAGGGTCCGGATGGACAATCCTAGCAGGAACCTTTACTAACATCACAGCTGGGGACATGCATTCAATTTTCTCCCTTGATTGATTTGTAGGTCTTTATTCAAATACAGTGGCCATAGGCTGCCTTATAGACATTTTTAGTTCTCAGCCTAGTAGGCTGATTCTCTGTCTTTACGTTTTCTGCTGCTAGAAAGAAAAAAGCTGATCGAAATTAGTTCTTATATCATACGAGCAGAAATATGATTGTTGGTACAGTGTTGTCATGCCGAGACCAGTTTTCTGGTGTGAGTAACAGCATGTTGTCACAAATTTCCAAAATGTCCTTTCATGCTATTGTCACATCAACATGTAGTATGTACATATACAACAGATAAAATCACTTTTATGTTTTAATCAATACAAGTTCAGCTCTGTATGACATTAATGTAATATTGATGTCAGTGTATGGCACTGCTGATTTGAGAATTAGATTTTTCAAAATAATGACCGAATTTCTAAAAACTTTTCTGTTTGTCTTGTAATTAGTTTAGGTCAACGTGAAGAAAAGATCACAGTAATGGATGATAAAATAACTTGGATTTGACCAGTATTTGTATATGTCACCCAGTGCAAGTGTGTTGACTTCATGCTGCTATTAGTCGACACTCAGATTATTAAATGTTTTGAATTTAAGAAAAGT
>CM031243.1:742356320-742460492 GCA_018340775.1 Taxus wallichiana var. yunnanensis
TGGAAATAGTGTGTATTCACACTACTAATACTCAAGGAAAATGTTACCTACGGTTCTATGTTTTTAAGCCATTATAGAGGTGAGGTTTCAACCTCACCAAGATTCAAATAAATCCTTGTCTTCGGTTTTTATTTAATGATGTTCATTTTAAGCTACAGCAACAATTTTTAAGGACATCGGAGCGACTCCTTTCATTAGCATTTTTAAGGACATGCTTCATAACATCAGGCGGACAGAAGACTTGCTCGTAAGTATTAGATTTCAGATTATAATGATCATTTGGGGAAAGAAAAGGCAGATGGGTAATAAGGGAAGACATTGTGAAGTTAATAGTTCTCTTGTCAAATAAGTAAGGAAAATACTTCAACTGGATAACAAGAGACTTCAGCTGAGAAATTATAACTGGTTTTGACGGAAGCCGCTCTTGGGGAAATGTGGGGCGCCGACTGCATATTAGCTTAATGAAAACCATTTATGAATATCATTTAGAAAACTCTCTACCTCGTTTTTGCTGCACATAGGGGAGAAGGGCCAGTATGCGAACACCCTAAGATCGCAGGTCCATGGAGCCAATTCCTTGCCACGTAGGATCACCAATTTGACAGCTAGTTATAATTTAACAATTTTTTATCCTAAGCTTTTAATTTCGAATCATATTGTAATATTATTTGCTTACATATGATCGATCAAATAAAATATCTCAAAAAAAACACATTTACATTCTGAAGTTATTAGTTCTATTGTGAAGTTAATATTATTTGCTTTTAAGGTACTTTAAGGGAGAAAACATAAAGCCAGTATCTAATAGATGTTCACAGAATTAATTAGCAGGATGCTATGATCAAGAATCACTCAATTCCAATCTTAATATTTTTTTGATGTGCTCTGCAAAATGGGCCAATTTTTGATAAAATAAATAGAAATCAGTCCATAAACTTGCAGTTCTGCTCAGCAATCTGTTATGTCTAATTCTAACCTAATTGAACAGACATCAAAATGCGTGTGCAATCCTGCTCTTTCTTTTCAAAATGCGTGTGCAATCTTGACTTTTGCAATGCCTTTTTGATTAAAAGTTAAAATGCTAACGAGTGTTTTCTGTGATTTATGATTGCAATTTTTTTGTTGAACATGTTCTTTTTCCTTTGCCTTGCTAGGTACTACTGGTTTGGAGCTTTTCTTTGCGCAGATAGGCACTAGGTTCTCATTGTTTACTCTGATCATGTGCATATTTTAGCAGTCTGTGGTCATTCTCAGAACTAGTCCACAATGGTATCTAAATTAAAATAAATTGTAAAAGGCAAAAAGAACAAAGCTGAGGGCCTTTCTTTAAATTCTATTATTCCAGACTCGTTCTTTACTATAATTCTTTACTATAATTCTATCAGTCCATAAACTTGCAGTTCTGCTCAGCAATCTGTTATGTCTAATTCTAATCTAATTGAACAGACCTTTGGTATGAAAACTAACCTGCAATTTTTGCAGCAGGTATGAAAACTAACCTGCAATTTTTGCTTTGCTGGACCTTTCCTTTCCTCCTTGATAGAAGTAATCTCTTCTTATAAACTCCACTGTAATCAGGCACCCTGCAGAAGTAAATCAGCAGTAAACAAGACTAGGAAAGTGAATATATAATACCAACATTGATTTGAGAGTATCCAATCAAAATGTAAGACATGGATCAAGGTGTAGGGTCTTTTTAATCAAAGGTTGAAATTGATTTTGAGATGATCTTGTGGCTGAAATTATTTGATTTGATATTCATATTTATTTTTAATTTCAAGTGTACAATTTTGTTTGTGTTTTTAATGGATGAATTTGAATCTTGAGAAGAAGGTTCCCTCTTTTTTTGCAGGTTTGTATTAATGTCTGGATATGAAAGATCTGGTGATTGAACAACCCAACTTGGAATATGGAAAGAGATGAATTGAGAAGACAAATATTCAACCCATTAAATAGATATGATGGGTTTGTCAACTGATATGTTGTTTTTATATTTTGAACAAATGAGTCTTTTATTGTAGAAAATGAAAGTACCAATCAGTATTTATTGTGTACTAAGTAATACTGAGATGTTGACCCTATGCACATATGGTTTATAAAAAAACAAATTTTTGAACTTCAATAATCAAAATTTTGGTTTTTATTCCATCAAGTATTGGATATTTTAAATGCAAAATACTGTTCAAGTATTGGGACGTGTTCACATACTGGGTCTTCTCCCTAAAGGAATTAAAATAGTGGAAGATTTTATGCGGCGGTCAAAAGTGGATGGTCAAGGCGTGGTAACGGAGAATTAGAATTCGAATCTAAGTCTAACTAGTTGTGAGTATAAATAGACCTAAAGCATTTGCTTCAAATTGAGACATGCAAAAACAAACAATTTTTTTGTTGATTTTATGTGTGATTAAGTTCCATAAAATATTAAATCATCACCATAAATATTTTATTGGAGAAAATGTGGATGATTTGAGGTATTTTCAGGGATGATCATTAGATTTATTTTTGAATTAATACCTAAATTAATAAGTTTTAATAAAAATAGCTACATTGGTGATTTATGCACTCCTATCTATACCTTTCATTCAATAAGTGTGTGTGAGCCGATCTATTATAAAGATAGTGGCAAGTAAAAATAGGTAACCACTTACATGTAAGGTAATTTCAAAGTAAATGTGTCATGTGCATCTATGATATACATTTTTGAAAATTCAAACTCAAATAGGTTTGTTAAGGTAAAGATATACCGAATTAATGACATGCGCACAATCAACCACCCCTTTATATAAATTTTGTGTAGGATTAGTTCCCTATAGAAAAATTAAATGTACCTAGAAAAACCAATTGCAAGTAGTGAAAATATAGATTATTTGGGCAACAATTTTACATGTTCAACCCAAATTTTATTCATGTACAAGCCAAAATAGGTTTAGATATGATATTAACATACATTGAAATGGTTACCATGAACAATCAAACACCCCATTAAATCAATTTTATTTATGATTAAGACTATTATTTAGGAAATATTTGATGTACAACAGCTTATCCACTTGTGATTAGAGAAATGTAGATGAATTTGGATACAATAGATTCGAGAGAACCATTTAATAAACCTAATATACATTTACCTTGACCTTCCTCTACACTTCCTTATTAGTTGGCATTATAATGACCCAACATACACACTAAAGTAGGTTTATATGAGTACCACTCTTTACTAAGACTTAAGTTTTGACACCGTTTAAAAAATGGTGTGATAGATATATTTTTCCTAATATTCGCTTGTATATTACATATATTCTAGTTTGAATGAAAGGGAGAGGAAACACATAACATAAGAACTTGGAAAAATTGTTTTAAAAAAAAGAATTGTTGGTTGGGAAGACATTCAACCTAAGAAACATAGTATAAATTACGACTCATACTATGTTCACATATAAAACAATTTTACTTCTAATGGCCACACTAACATTTTGAATATTCTCGATTAGGGATGAGAACCCACCCATTATCTAAGATCTTACAATAATCTTCGATAGAGACATGCAATTTATCTATGATTCATAAAAGTGAAAAATGACATAAAATGATTGACAACATGATCACTCACATTGAGCATTACTAACCTATATAGAAAACTTTGAATACGGAAAAGAACTTTTTTCATGTAAAGAGTGGGTTGGACATACACATAATATTAAAATGTTATCCTCTAATTTGACTGAAAATCATTCGAAGGTACAATAATATAGTTGAAACCATCCCTCAAAACCCCTTTGATGGGTGTTGGCCATTCCATTAATAAATGTGCTTACAACAAATACAAGTGATCATTACTGTTAATCACTAATAGTATTATGGGAATCGGTGCGAGTCCTCACCATCATTTTTTTGGAGTGTTTTTAATGTTTCAATTTGTTGAAACACAACTAGATAGAATGCATCATCAATGTCACTAATGAACACAATGCTCTATCTATATAGTTTATTTAAGTTTTTATTTCTCTACTACAAATACATGATCTAATATTGGAAGTAGTAATGAACTCAAAAGGTGCATTTCCTCTCTCCCTCCCTTTTATTCCAACCTTTTTGCATCCCAAATAGTTATGTGGACCATAGATTGTTGCATGTGTAGCGACTTTTTCACCCTTAGGTGACCCTATACATATTAGTTTCATTATCATTATTTACACTATTATCACTATCCTAAGTCCATTACCCCTTAATCTGATTTAACACAAGAAACACCCATTTACCCACGTATAATCTCATTTACCCTCATTTAACCACCTAAAAAAATCTAACATAAATTACCCTAACTATCCTACCCCCTAACCTCTTCTTACCTAGATCCCTAACCTCCCACCATTCTCAAACAAACTACAAGCCTTGGATGACAAGTGGTTTCAACCATTTTCCATTGTCCTTGTTTGTTTTCAACCATATTTTGACCAAAATTGACATCAATCCACGATTCTTGGTGATCATTGTAAATGTCGCCAATCATATGTAAACACCACCCTACCTCATTTCTCGCTTAGATAGATTAGACATATTAGACTATTTTGGATTGCTAGATCTCTGCATGATATCATGACATTAGAACATATCCACACTATCTTATCATCCTTTAAGAACCTTTGTCAAATAATCAATTAGCCATTGGGAGCTCCACCAAACTCACCAATGTTCAAAAAGGTTAATGCATCTATCTTTTTCATTTTCAAACATTTCTTACATCTATTATATATTGTAAACACTTGTGTTCACATCCCTAATAACCATCATACTCTCTCTCTCTCTCTCTCATTTAGCTCTTTGATCAACCTTTCAACACTTTAGTCTCTAGTAAAAAGCACACTTTAACACAAATAATATTATAATTATTCTATTCAACTTTACTATCACATTACACTACACGATTCATGGCTATTATATAGCCAATTATATTGCCAAACAACCTTCTAATAAATAGGAGGTGTAATAACAAATAACCCGTAATACTATTCATGGGTATAACAAAACTCTATGAATAATAAATTGGTGAAACAATATAACAATAATATTTATCACACCGTTGGCAAATGATATTATAAATAGATATGAGAGCACTAATTTACTAACATTCCCCCTTAGTGCAAACATGAGAGAAAAACAATTGCACTTCTTCTGCAACTTGTCGCCCGTGCGTGCTCATGATCTTGGCTCACCGATGGTTTTGCAAAGGATGACTAACAACCTTAGTATGAACACATGTTCATCTAAAATGAACCCATGTTCACTTTATGAACCCCTGTTAAAAAAATGGACCCTTGTCCACCAAAAAAGGAACCCCTATTCCAGGTATGAACCCTGTTCATCCTCTTCAAGTATCATGATGTTGTTTTTTCTTGTGCTTTCATCTTTCCACAATATCTTCACATCAGGGAATTAACATAGGAAAAACTGCTCACCAAACTATGGAAATGGAACATTGATGTCATGTTCCCCCCCACAATGTGAAATTTCCACTTATTGAAAATTGGAACACTGAAATACTGCACACAAATCGGAAATCGAAGACCTAACTAAAAACACTTAAGCCACAACCTCATTATGCGGCCCCGTCGTAAACTGCATAAGCTAAGAGAGGATGTTACTTGTCCTCCATCCTCCAAGAATAATCTGCTCACTCAACAAGTTAGACGTTAAAGCTCAACAATTTCTACATTGGATTTATTCTTTTCTTCCCTCCCACAATGTGAAACACTTTATTTTTTAGACGTCGGGTAACACCGAAAATGCATTTGCAAGGCAATTTTTTTAAATTTTTTTGACACTTTGAGTTTGACTTACAATGAACTTTTAATGAGACACTTTCGACAATGATACATTTGGACAAAGTGATAATGACTCAAATTTGACTAGAGGACACATTTGTTGGCATTTGACGAATTTAACAACATTATAACATGTTAATATGAACATACATACTCTTGACACCCAAAACTACCCAAAAATACACAATTTAAATGAAATTTAACACTATTTAACGATATAAGGATTCAACTATTTGACACTATTAGACAATATTACATTTTAAATGAAAATGTCTATGTCACACAAGTGAATATTCATCTATCGCATGACACACTTTAAAAAAAAACTAAATAATATACTTTATGAAACATATATATATATAATGTAGATGGATATTGAGCAATGAGGAGTTAGACATGAGAAACCCAACTACAAACTTATTCGAATTGACAACCTACGTACCATAATAAACATTAAAAATATGTAGGAAGACTTTATAATACCTAATTACTTGTAAACATGGTGTCCACGTGTGAATTTTCTTCATCACAAATTTGGATGAATGGAAAAAGGAGAATGACGTGTTGATCACAAATGGTCATCGAACAAAATCTAGAATTTTTGTGACATGTCAAGTGATTGAATTTTATTCATGTAAATGCATGTGTCTCCGTATCTAAGGCATGTATAAATTGTTCGGGACATAATGTAAACATACTAACAACTGTTCAACCGATCCTCGAGAATTTCTTCTCCAAATTTTATAGCAAATGTTGAGAATGGTACAGATAACTCGCCATAATACCATAAAGTTAAAATGCAGCAACAACAACCGGATTTTCTTGATATAAGTGTAAAGAAAAATAGAACCGCTTCATGCAAAGACCGAGATCCACGGGACAACAATGATCCCAACACCGAGATATCTTCTTTTCTCGTCATATCTATGCCAACACTTTGCAGGATGAATGTGTGAAGGTTGTGGATGGTGTTTGCGAATGAAATATCAAAAACTCTATGACGTCTTTCTCCTACAATAATGCACTCGCAAAGATACACCTTGTGACCAATCAATGATTCCTTTCTCAAGTAAATAATGATCACCGATGACAAATTTCAAACACCCACTCATACAATCCTATGGACATTTCATCGAGTTCAGTTGCACATTAAGTCTTCAAATACACCATAGAGACATTCTTTAAATTGATGACTTGTGTAAAGAAGGATAAGAGCACACTCAAATCTGATGATCATATGGAAGATACACGTTGTATGGCGATTGAAAGCTCTCGAAGCGTAACAAAGGAACTCGCAGCTTTTCTTAAGACTCTCATTGTTCACGGGGACTTGACCATTGACGTTTGGCGCTTGATACCAAATCTAGTAAAAATCACACTTTAACACAAATAAGATTATAATTATTCTATTCAAAGCATACCCACGAGAATGTTACACCGCTATTATATATAGCCAATTACATAATCGAGACCACCTCCTAATAAATAGGGAGGTGTAACAATAAATAACTTAGAATACTATGCATGGGTATAACAAAACTCTATGAATAATATATTGTTGAAACAATATATTATATAAATATAATAGTAATATTTATCACACCGTTGGCAAATGATATTACAAATAGATATGAGAGCACTAATTTCCTAACATAGTCAAATTTAACAATGATTGTCGTTGATCCAAAATCACCATTAATCTTTCTGAAACACCCTTTACCATCCATTATCCCTTTATACATGTTGAAACCTCTCGCATTATACATCTTATATGTTTCTAGAGTCCCTCTAATTCAACTTTGTCTTGTCAAACTATGTTCTACATCAATCGTAGTTTGTTTATTGGCCCTTTTAAAATAGAATAATTTATCCCTAATCCTGTTGATTCCCAATTTTTATCAATCCCTATCATTTCAATAATTTTATCAGGTTATCATATTTGTTTTTATCAAATAGTTTAAGTCTAATCTCTTTTCTTGCAATATTTATTCTCTCGTAGATGACAATTCCAGTGCATCAAACCCCATTACAAGCATATACGAACTCTCAATTCTACAACAACCTTTCGTGTGGGGAGTAGTTTGATATTTCAAACAAGCTTAGCCTATGTTCCATTTCCTTAAAACCTAAGATAAAATACATCAAGAACTAACTTGAGATCATATATTAAATATAGGACACATTAGAACAAGGTTGGTTTGACTATTTATTGTACTTTGAGCTTGTGCAACCCTATCCTCGACCCACCTATCAAATAGAGAAGGATCTCTCTATCCCTCTTGAATTCTAATCATATTGTCATTATCTTATTATATCATCATATCACTTAATTATAAAACACAAGTTGAGAACCTTCAAGGAAGCCCTTTGGATTCCTAGGATCAACCTTTGTTGCGTAACTCGTTTAATCATTATTTAATATTTGTCTTGTCTAATTATATTTTTATACATGTCTTCTTGCTTGGTAAAAGGAGAAGTCTCTTAGATTGTTCATATATTTATTATTCACTCATCCCGACATTGTGTTCTTCGGCGCAGTATCATTAAACCCTTCTTTCTTAAGAGTTTTTGGTATTTTAAGACAATACAAAGAAATGAAAAATAACCATAAAAATCTTAAGACACTGGTGGGACACTTTAGTCCCTTTTTTATTTATATTTTTATATCTTTTGTTTCTTTTCTTGTCAAGTTCTATGACCTTTTAGTTTGGAGTGCTTCATAGTCAATGTTTCAAAAACACATAAAAATTAAAATTAAAAATGGAATAACCATTACAAGTATGTACTTTTTCTTTCATTATTTCCTTCAACATTGCATTTTTCTAGTTTGTTCTCATAGAAATCAACATCTCTTTTAGGTCTTAATAACAAACCCTCATTCTACTTGTTCGAGATAGTTTAATTAGGAGTTAAAATAATTACATTCAAAAAATCCCTTCACACAAAACCAAACCACATATGACATCGAATTTACATCTAAACAAATATTCCCAAGTGGACCTACTTGGATTTCATCATGAAAAGGAAAACATGACTTGATGTTCGCCAAGTATAAACAACTTGGTTAGTGGTATATCGGCTAAGCCCCGACACCTTTATCACTATGGGATCGTGAAGTGAGGGGGTAGGCCCCAATATCATTCCTTGTACCAACACCAAAAAGATATGGGCCTCACGTACCTTAAATATACCAAGAACTTTTACCTTAAACTCACCTCAAACAAGCCTTATCTGACCTTTTTTTACTACCCTTTTAGTCATTTTCTTATTTCACACATTTTCTTAAATTGATCAAGATAATCAAATTCTTTATGTGACTTTTTTCGCTTTTTTAAACAATTGTTTTCATTTTTATTCCTTAATTGTTTGATTAGTTCATGGCTTGCACCAGAAAAAACAATCATGTCTTCAAAAACCAATCATATGGAAAATCCTCTTAACAATCCTAGATACTCTTGAGTCCCATATTCAAGATATTCCAGAATAAGAGATTAATTTCAACGACCTTTAGGGACCGTTCTAGAACCCCCTGAATTCTTGTTAGGATTGTGGAGATGAATTGCTTCACAATTATCATGATTTATGCCTTGTTGGTTTACTCAAGAACCGGCATCGGTCGAGAGGGTAATTAGCACCGATGAAAGGTAACTCCGGCCGTCGAGTAACCATTTCCGATCGTGGTAACTCACACCGGTTACATGTGTGTGAAAGTTTATATTTAACTCACGAGAATTAGATCTAACTTTGTTATAAATTTGATCTAAAGGTTGTAAATGCATAGCTAAGGTGCCCTAAGTTTGTATATGCATATATAAGCATGAAAGCTAGGGTTAGAAGGATAATAAAGAGAAGGATTGAGTTAGATCCTTGATTCTCCTAGATTGAGAGGATGAAGAAGAAGAGAAAGAAAGAACATGTTACATGAAGACAAAGCTTCCATGGAGAGGAGCTGGATAGAAGGAAATAACAGTACATCTCGAATGGTGAGAAGAGGGTAACATCTTCTATTGTATTTCCTTTGTATAGTTATTGTCTCATTGTAATGGCTTACATAGTATGCAAAACACATAGAGTTTCTTCTTGTAGATCCACATGTTGGTGAGATCTTGTATTATAGATCCATGTAGATCTAGTCTTATATTGTTAGATCCACATGTTGTTGTGAGATCTTGTATTCATAGATCCATGAGATCATGTTGTATTGTTGATCCATGTAGATCTAGATATTGTAGAGGAGGTTGTCTTCATGTTTGCACAAGTTGATGCAGTGATGGAGAGACAAACTTACTTCTTGGTGCATAGTTATAGTTGCACATATGGTAGACCCATGTGAGAGGTCTTTTTGCAGATCCACAAAGAACTTGGTTACAGTTTAAAGATGCAGTAGTTCTTAGTTATGTGAGATCTGTTGGTGGTGTTTGGAGGAATGGATGTAGTGCACTCATGGAGATTTGTTTAGAGATATGGAGGAGAGGAGATACTCTTGGAGAGATGCATTGTACTCTTGTATTAAAGAGTTGGTTTGTACTCTTTTATATTATATATATGAGATCTCTATCTTTGGTGGACATAGCCCACATTGGGTGAACCATGGTACATGTTGTGTTATGTGTGTGTACTTTGTTTGATTTGTATTATTCTAGTTTATATTTCCACTGTTGTAGATTTTGGGGAATTGTTTAGATCTTGTGTGCATGATTTTGTTTGTTATGAAATCATAACACTATTTAGAAGTCTTGAATTCCCAACAACATACTAAGTCCACTACATTAGATATTTTAGATCCATCTAGCGCATGGTTTTTCAAAAATGGTGATCCAATATTTACATAACTTCTAGACTCTAAATTGGTAGCCCTTAATGCTTACCTTTCCTCCTAGGGTGTCCTCCTTCAACAACTGCGAGCCAAAACAACAACCTCCCATTACCACGATTCTTATCGATTATACCTTACTCATTGACCTCCCGATCATGAGCATGTTATCCAAAAAAATCAACCCCTATTCCAATAAAAGTCAATTGAGAAGATTAGTTCCTTCTTCATTTATTCCTATCACTAGCTTCAATCTTAATGTTATCTCCTCAAAAACACACCGTTTAAAAACAGCCATCTATGTCATCGACTACTCCGTCGAGCTCATCATCTGCACAAAAACCAACACTATGGCCCATATCCTTACATATCAATTCTCCCCTCCTCCAATGTTCCTCCTCCACCTCCTACAAGCTCGGTTTGTGTTCCTCTTAGTGCAATCCCTCTTATTGTATCTCAAATCATCCCATCACAAAAACCTAAATCTTGAATTCATAATCTAGTTCTATATATCCTCTGCATCTACAACCCTTGTCAATGTGTTTCATCACTAGTACTCATCCCTTTTCATAATAGGAGTCCACTACCCTTGTCTCACAATATAACACCATCCCTTCTCAATATATACCTCAACCATCCCGACCTCTTATAAAAACTTCCATTTATATTCCTTAACGATACATTCAACCCTCAAAACACTTATTCTCTCAACATCCCCACAATATCCTAAAAAAGTGCTCCTCTTCATCATAATATAGCTTTACTATATCATTTGTACCCATAATTAAACCCACATATCTATAATAAACATAATTCGTCATCTTTAAACCTTTAACAACCACCATAAAATGATCCTTTACAAGAAATTATGAATACGATTACAAGATTTGAAGTCTCCACTATGGGTCTTAAAAGCACCCTATCCTACGAAAAAATTTGCAATGAACCCATCCACCCATCGCATTTATTTCCTTTTAAATCCTATCCCCATACTTGGAGGAACTCCTGAAATTCATTAAATTTTATAATAAAGAGGACCCATAGCAGCATATTAGGGCCTTTCATCATGTGTGTTATCTCATCATCGATGACCAATATCTCATGTTGTGGACATTTCCCATGTCTAGTAGGACCTTCCTAGACTAGTACAACAACATCCCACAATATTCTCTCTTCTCTTTCACATAACTCGCACATTTGTTCTTAGAGAATTTCTACATGAACATTGTTTGAAAGATATGCATCACTAATGTCTACACCATTAAATAACTTGAAGATGAGTATGTTATAGATTTCGTTTCCAAATGACAGAAATTATCAATCGCTTATCCTTCTCTCTTCAAAAAATGACTTGATCATGTTATTTTCATTATCCAAACACTAAGAATATATCATCAACCTTCAATATATAATCCTTCCAAACATTTGACGGGCCTTTACCCCGCCTAAAAATGGATATTTGTGCTCTCAAAGATGGTGGTTAATCTCGGGTCTAAGAAACAAAACCCGAGTCTTCATTTAAATGTTCTTCTAGTAACGATAAATACAAAGGCTCAACATACGTGGTTTTTATAAAATCCACATCTAAAGTTCGTTAAGACTCCAAATGAACCCAAACTCAACACAAATACACACCCATTAGGGAGCCTTATAGTGCGGTTTTCAAAAAAATTCTAATCGCTTCCATGATTAAACTTCCTCCCATCAAACCTATTGACACATCCACATCTAAAACCTCATGGTATCGAGATAAAGATGATTTTAAATACCATCAATTCGAGGACATGACATTGAAGGGTGTCATTCATTCAAAATGTCCTTTTAGATCTTATTGAATGAGGTGAATTACAACTGGAAAATATGAACGTGCCTCCAAATAAAAACTTGGATGTCTTTAAACATCCTTTTCCGAGTCATTCCCCATCCACTAGTTAACCTCAATCCAACACCATCAACTCTCACAATCTTGTCCAAAAATATCTCATTTACACCCTTAACACCTAGTTTTTCTCCGATAGAAAGACCATCTAATATTTCAACTCTACTAGTTTTATCACTTTTTAGATTGTAGGTCTTCACACATATAGCACATCCTTTTCGATTCACTCGTTTTCTCTTCAAAATCCACATAAAATAAACGTGTCATAGAAATTACAAAAATTTCTTTCAAGAAACCGCCACTCGACACTACATCAAGACTCTTAATAATCCCACTACATGATATTCAAATCATTCATCCAAAAAAATAGAAAATGTACCACAAATTCATCGACAACCTTATCATGAAATAGGAAGCCCTTGCCTTCCATATTAGGACATCATCCCTCATCTAAATTTGTAATTACTTTTATAGAATCTAGGGTTATTTCTCAACTAACACCTAAACATGCTTTTGCACAAAATACGACCCCATTCTCTCTCAAAATTAAATGATATATAGATATATCCACCCTCATCATCATCCCGATGACAGATATGATAGGATACTTATAGCGTCCTCGAAAAACTTCTCCAATCATCCTCCATATCATTACCTCTTATTAATTCATATGAGTTCCAAAGGTGGAAGCCCTCTTGGTACAATTATGAAGTTTTTGTGAATACCATTAACTCCCAGGATATTTGGTTGAAGATTGTAAAGCCCTCCATGATACAATTTGAAACCTCGCTAGAAAATAACTTCTTCCCATAGATCCAAATTTTCCAAGTGTAAGCAAACCAAAACATCATATCAAACCAACTTGGTAGACCGTTGAAGCCACTCTTTCTAAACCATCACCCAACACCACATACACATCCAATAAAAGTGAGGATTCTTCTAGTAAGACCCCACTCCATCGGATAGATGTCATTTTTATAACTACAAGAGTATGTGTGCAAGACTCAAAGGCCTCAAATCAAAACAGGCCCAAAGTCTCTATCTCCCTTGCTCCATATGAATCACCTAACCAATCATATTCTAGGACCAAGGTATCTATCCTTTCCACCCCACACACTTAACCTACAAAATCTATATAAAGAATCATCATAAAAAAATCCAGCAAGCTCCTATAAAGATGTCTCTCTACAAGTTTGTTTAAACTTCTCCACAACATCGACAAGTAATGATTGAGATTCTCCAATCTATGTCAATACCATCAGATGACCCCAATAGTTCTCTAACCTTGTCGGCACACTTAAAATGTTTGTTGTTGTTGTCTTTGATGATTTTGATATCCCATACTTACATCCTGAATAACACAACCTTCCACTCTCTTTCACCGCCTAAATCAATGATAATCTCGTCAAGAGAGTCATGATTTGGAATAGCATCATGATTTGGAATAGCACCAAATATCAAAATCATATCATCTTATCCTTTCAAAAAAATTAGTTACACGACACCTTCGTCATTCATTCACATTCCGCGTTATGCACCTTCAAGGACACCATCACCCCATACATTAGGCACGATCATTTTACCCATCAAGGTAGTTATTAAAATCCTTGATGAGCTCTACTATTTTGTAGAGGGAGAGTTCTAGTATAGCATGCTATTAGGTAGATCTTGGATGCATTCCATATGTTGTATCCTATCAACATTACACCATTGTCTAAAGTATGTCACATGACCTACCGACCCAATGATATACTTATTCCTATGAAAAACTAGGGCTATTTTTACGAGGGCTCTAGTAACACTTTTGTTCCCGTATATAATTTACCTAATGATGAAACTTTTGAAGACATAATGTAACATCTTTATCTAGGGCATTATCGAATCCCGGCCCTTAAATTCCTCTCTGCACCTAAAACATATGAGAGACTCACAAAACAACCAATGTATGAAACAAATGTAAAGATATCATTCCCTTTAGTTGTGCCCATATGAGAACCAACCTTGTTTATGGATGGATTTATCATCCTTCCTCACACCATGACAAACAATATCATGATAAACCTTTCACATCTGACTTATCATTCTTATATAATCAATCATTCGCCCAAGTTTATCTTCATCACCATGGTCGAAATATTTTGGCTTGGGATGTTACAAACAAGGAATACATGACTTGGTCTTTGACCAATATCGGAATCCTCATGAGAGATTCATACTAGGATTTGACAAACCTTCCTTAGTCACTTTCGCAACTACAACACCCGAATACATAATAAAAATAGAGAGATCCCCTTCATCTTTACATGATGACTCTGTGGACACAAACAACACCATTTCCATTCCTCCTAAATTTTTTTATCAATACAATCATCTCAAGACCAATTACTTATCGAATAATGATAGGATTAATACCTTTCCACTTATATTACTTGAAATGGGAGAGGAAGACTCTCCTATCATTGACATTCTTCAATTCCATGACAACTAATCCATCCTATCCTATATGGGGGAGGAGTAAAATTATGTTCAAAATACTCTACCACGTGACACATCTACACTCCTTAACGAATCCACTATCGGCTTTAACATAGGGACTTTGCTCGAAACTTATGTAGTCAAATTTGGTTAGGCTTTATATTTAAAATAATTAAAGGACTTTACCACCTTTCTTTCCAAGCACCTTTAGGTATGCGCATGTTTATACAATGATATTCCTAGTATTTATCCTAACATATTTTTCCATTACAATATCACTACAATTCCTAATGCTAAGCTCATCAAACAAAAAGTTACAAAGGTCACATCCTCATATAGCCCAACTCATAAATGAAGAGTTACAATGTTTTCTCTCTGCTAGTTTCATCTTTCCCATCAACTAAACAAATGGGTATCTATTATCATGCTCGTAACCAAAGCTTGTACAAAGTTACATATTTTTACAAACTTCTAAGATCTCAATTTATCTTCTCCTAAAACGAATTCCTCATTCCTAACATCGATCAACTTGTCGAGCTCATGACGTGACCATAAAATGATATCTCTTATGGATGGTTTTTGTTCATATAATTAGATCCTCGTCACATGAGGACCAACAGTAAGTAATCTTTCATCACCCCTTGGGGAATTTTTGCTACCGAGCCATGCCCTTCGTAATAAAGAATGCGGATGCCACTTGTCAATGTGCCATGACTTATATCTTCCATGATCTCATCCATAAAATTATAGAAGACTACATTGACGATATCCTAAGTAAATAAAAACACTAAAGGGACCATCTCATCTTCCTCAATGTCATCTTCTCCCACATTATTCAATACTTTCTTTACCTTACCCATCCAAATGTGTATTTTGTGTTCTCACTTGAAATATTTTAGGGTATATTGTATCTATCGAGTTCATTAGAGTAGGGGCTTCCAAAATCAAATCCATCATCGAGATGCCTCCTCCTTCCAATATCAAACAAATTTGTAGTCTCCAAGGTAGAATCGGTTTGTCACTTTATTTCTTATCTTTCATACCGCTTTCATCCTTTTCATTATCTCCTCGAAAAGGATTTCCATTACAAATGGGATGCCAATTTTCAAAATTCCTTTGAAGAACTCAAACAATATCTCTTATCACCACTTGTGCTCACACCTCCATGTGAGGGGGATCCATTTTATCTATATATATCTTCCACCAACCATGCCTTTGGCACTATGCTAGCACATCGAGATGAGCATGGTAGAGAGAAGGACATCTATTCCATAATCTACACTCTTCATGAATAGGAAGCTCCTTATACCAAAGTAGAAAATTTATGTTGTGCCTTGTACTTTGCAACTCCAAACTTTGTCACTACCCTTAATCATAAGACTTATTTCATCACTAGTTTCAATCAACTCATGCATTCCAAAGCCATGCATCCCGATGGATCACGCTTATGACTTAATTTTACCTAGAATTCATGTCTCACAAATCTATCGAGGGAAAACCATTGGCGACCAACTCATAAAATCTCCCTTCCTAATAATCATCATGACCACATGAACAATTTCCTAACAAGTCTATCAAAACCATCGATCAAGAAGAAACTCCCATCAAAATGACACTCTTCTTTGATGGTTCTTAGTGTCGAGGGGTGGAGGTGTAGGTATCATCATCAAACCTCCTAGAGAAAATCCTATTAATCTATATTTTAAATTAAATTATGAATGCACCAAAAACATGAATGAATATGAAGACCTCATTATCACCATCTCCAAACCACTGTCATGTTGGGTGTTTAAAGAATTCACATCTATGGAGACTCCTATCTTATCATCAATCAAATCAAATGAAATTATCAATGTAAGAACAAAATTTTACAAAAATATAAAAACATTGCTAACATCCTCTTAGGATCATTCGATCGGTATATAATCCAAACAGCTTCCCCACTCATCCAATAAATTTGAATACACCATGGATTATCTCATGTTTCTTATCCCTTATCAACTAAATATTTCAAGTTGTTAATTGTTATGCATATAATTGATCAACCATCACATACAAACGAACTCTCTTTTGTCTTAACCTTGTCAGAAAACTAACTAGACCTATGGTACACTCAATTCTATGATTATCTTTCTCAATCTAAAACCCCACCTAATATATCCTAGAATTCAAAAAGATATTTTTACAATGGTCTAAAAACTATGTCATCCTAGGTGACATCCTTTACAAATGTGGGTTTGATGCGGGGTTCATTTTAAGAGACCTCTTAGAAATCGGAGGTGGAAAATACTCTGACGAATATCCTCGGAATGGATTCGTGGAAAGGCAAATTTTTTGGGGGTCCAATAGCAAAATTTTCACCTGATTTTTAAGTGGTGTGACAAAAGGATGCAGATGCGTGATAGGATATTTCTTATCACGCTTCAACAAGATTGTTGACGCAAGAAGTCAATGAGGTTTGTTGATGCGTGACAAAAATATTTTTGTCACACATCTGCAGACCTCCTCCCTCTAGTCGTGTGACAACAAAATATCAATTTCGCATGTCAACAAACTCTCTATCACATGTATTCTTCCTCCACACTCCTATCACGCATCAAAAAACTCTCCTGTCGCACATCAACAAACTCTCCTTGTCGTGCATCAACAAACTCTTTTCCATGTGTATGCAACCTCCACCCTCCTATCTGTCAGGCGTCTCGTAGCCTCCGCCTCCTGTCGCTCATTTACTATACTTGATAATACATATGCCCCTAGGTGGTATGAGTGAGCTAGTAGTGTTCTACCTGGTGAATAATCTAGGATTATATAGGGGATAGTTTCAAGGGTAGGCGAAGCCGACCCTAAAAAAATTAAACTGTAATTTTTAGGCAAACATGTCACTGACCCACACTAAAAAATTCACCTTTTCAAAATTTTCAAAAATGGAATATTCACCACTAAAATTATCCCTAGTTTGATGGAATCTCTACTATTATTCCTCAAATCTCATGATTCCTCCAAAGCTATCCAAGAAATCCATGACGACATATGTGGTGGAATCTTCAATGGTTTGGATGTTGTTAAATGTTTCCTATGTATGGGATATTACTGGCCTACCCTTAATCAATATTGTTATCAATACGTCAATAAATGTGTCAAATGTCAACAACACTCCAACCTCACTCACATCCCAAGTCAAGCTCTACAACCCACTCAGGATTTATGGCCTTTCTCATAATGGATACTTGACCTCATTGGCCTCATCAACCCTCGTTCATCACAATGACATCACTCTATCATCACCGATATTAAATACTTCAAAAAATGGGTGGAAGTTATTCCCTTACCTATAATAAATTCAATAATTTTGTTGACTTCATTCAACATCACATTATCTTTCGTTTTTGCATTCCTCACAAAATTATGACAAATAATAGTAAACCGTTAAAAAGAATTGAAAACTTTGTGACATCTAAAATATCCACAAGTAAATGGTAAAAATAAACCTCTTAAAAACACTCAAAAAATCTTCATGAAAATCGTTGATCAAGAAGGCAAGAATTTTCATCTCAAAATTTCATTTCCTCTCTGGGCCTATCGTACTAGCATCCATACTCCTATAGGGGATACTCCCTTTTCGTTAGTCTACAAATCCATGGATTTCCTCCCTCTTGAAGTCTAAATTACATCCCTCCATGCATCCCTTAAAGGATTCATCTCTCGACGAGGATTATCGTCATGAGAACTTAACAAAACTCTAATTTTTAGATGAACGCCACCTAACATCCCTTGAAAATCATCATGTCTATCAAGAACACATCAAAAGAGCATACAATAAACATGTCAAATAATGTGACTTCAATATTAGTGATCTTGTCCTCAAAGAGAATAAAAATGTCACTACTCTAGAAAGGAGTCAACATGGGAAGTTTTCTCTAAACTGGATTGGTCCATATATCATCACTCATAAATATGGGTCTGGAGCTTATCACTTAGCCTCCCTCGATGGTAAACCTAAAAGGAACCTCTAAATTCCTTGCACTTTCACCTTTCTATTATTAACACATCTACTTTCATGACATTAATTACATCAAATATCTCATTCCATCGCCAACCTATCATTTACTATTGTAATGATTTGGAATTATGTTGTCTGCTATCAGTATCCTATATTTACGACCTTAAAGATGAGCACCATGGATTCTATCATTGCATTTTCCAAATAGACATATTCCTCTTGGTAGGAATCCTACAACCATTACTTCCATCTCCCTTTATCTTACCAACTGAAAATATGCTATGGGGTACACATGTGTAGTTTTTACATACATCTATCCTCGTAAATGGTCTAATAGGAATTCCCTCATCTTAAATGAAGTCACAAGTATATATATGAATCCGCATTATCAAAAATATACATTGACCCCCAAAGGACACCTATTAAACTTTACCAAAAAAAATACGACTAATCCCTTGATGAACAAATCATTAGTCAAACTTACATCAAAATATGGCCATCTAAAATCAAAAATAAAATAATTGTAGACCACTCCCTCAAGGAAGGATGGCTACAATGGCTAGGCTTCACATATCGATCTACGTTCACATCAAAAATCAAAATAATCAAAATCATCATAGGAAATCTTTCCAATCGATTAATTTTCCCATAAAAATCCAACTTCCCACATTGATCAATTTGGAGCAATAAAAATACAGACGGGACCTAAATCCTATAAAACCATCAAAGGAGAACCTAATCCCCATTAAAACTAAATATGAACACTTCCCATGTTGTAAGAAGGTATATAAGCTCATTCCATGTATATCCATGATCCTACATGTGACTAACTATTGTTAATTATATGTTAACATTTGTTATAAGGCCTCAAGTGCATTGGCATACATATTAAATTTATCATCGATCATATATATATATATTAAACCTAGTTAAAAAGTAAACATTTGACATTTACTCTTGACCATGTTAAAGTGCATTAAAAAACATAGAAAATATCACTATGCTTAAGTCACATCACATTGACACTTAACATCATATCCATACATCTAATCTATTTAAGATCTGCAAATATCATCACAAACTCATATATAACATCATATGAAAATCAATTACATCACATGAAGAAAAAATCAAAATCATATATATATATATATATATATATATATATATATATATATATATATATATATATATATATATATATATCATCAAAATTTTATAAAAATGCCTTAAAAGGGCTCTATACAACCGAATCATATATAGAAATATGCCTCTTATGTGGTTAAATGAAATTATAAAACCCTATGACCACCATGTCCTCCCTTTGGTCCTCCATCATGTCTAGAATATGTCATAGGTTGTGCAACACTATCAATGTTCTTGCGAGGTGGCATGCCGAGGTGATTTACACTCGCCTGCTCTATACTCTTCGCAGCAGGTGTATCCGGGAGGGCACTTTGACACAAGCCGCTCATAGTATCGCATCTCGTTTCCCAAGGAACAATACTACTCTATAGTCACAATACCTAGAGGTCTCACTTGACCTTGATCTTCTTACGCCACTCCTCCCGCAGTACTATGGCTTACCCTATGCCCTTCTCTACTCCCTTCCCTCCACTCCCCGAGGCCTCACACACTATGCATGTCTCTACATAATTTTCCCGTAGCACCTCCCACTACTTGGGATATTTATCCCTCTATTGTTGTATGGTATCACACTATAGGTGTGTTGTATATCGCTCTCGTAGTAGAGAATTTCTCCTAGAAATCTATATATTTCACATTACAAATTGGTCTCTCTCTATCTCAGTAAAACATAAAAAGATGCCTACAGTCTATCCAAACCCACATCCATACCCAACCATGAAGAAAATCTAACATATGGCCTCCGAATAATATCATCCACCAATAAAATGTTGAGGTTCTCAACATAGTATGCCTCATCCCGCTCCACCCCATCATCTCAAATCAAGTCAAACCTCCATCACATGAAACCCAAAACATAGCTTGATGGGTTCCTGACCTCCAAGGTAGACATGGTGGCCTCACCACGAAAAATGTTCTCATAGGCCCAAAATTAAAACAGAAATCATACATCTAAACAAATCTCTTCCATGTAACATACATCCATAGCTCATGATATACCTAAGATAATAAATTAGACCCCCATGCATACACTATTTGGTGCTCCATAATCCTAGCTACAACACCCGCTAGTATCCACGAAAAATTACCTCCTACCGAGTCTAGCACTCGCATAACAAGAAATAAACAACATCACTATTGACATCAATCGATTCCCTCAAACCTCTTCATCGTTGTAACTCTCAATGTGAAAGCTCGTACAATATTTATGATGCCCAAGGAAACATCTCCATATAACTACCTCATAGTATCCAGACAATCCTCTCATATAATGGGAACTACCCTCTCCCGTTGAATGTGAAGTATCAATATATGGTACACGCCTCTAGTGTCATCATCATCTCTTGATAAAAAAAACTCTGGAATGTCCATGTACTTGGGTCCCATCTATCAAATAAATCAACCATGAATTCTGCATATATTAGAATCTTTAGTAGTGGAAGAATCCTACGACACCAATGTCAGTCAAATGAGCCCACTCGACATCTTTTATATCACCTCTAATATCCACCAACATGTCTAGGACTCTATTACGTAGGTATATAGTATGTCTCACCTACAAAACAAGAAAAATCACATACATTAGTCATTTAATCAAATCAATAACTAAAGGCCATTGAATGTAAATCGGTAGCAATTTTCATATGTTAATTGATGGTGATCACACCAATCACCACGATCATACGCTCGAAACAATTGAGTGTTCTAACCTACAAATGTTAAAAATGCATGAAAATCAATTAAAAACATAAAAATAAAAAGAAAATGACAAAAATCTAACCTACTTACCCCTCTCTCTCTGGTCATTTTACCTCTTTTGTCCACTTCTTCTCACCCCCATCCCTTAAAAACACTTAAAATTAATCACTCACAGACTCTCAAATCTATAATCAACAAGTGTAAATGAGCCATTTGCGTGCCCAACTCATTTTATATAAACCATATTTACATGATTATTTCTAATCACAAATTATCTTCGATCGCGTCCCCCAACCACATGCAATCATTAATCGTCACCGATCTAATCCCTTTTTACACATTTTATCAATTTTGGTTTCTGGAAATTTTTCAAATACATAGTCTAGAGCTCATGTCTTTTCTTTGATGTCCAACACCTTGTCAAAAATATTTTTGACCATTTTTGTAGACATTGTTGATGCTTTGCCTATGACCCCTTAGTCCCATGACTTCACACGCCCACTGCGAAAGAACTCCCATTAGATCATCTCTCCTTGTAGTAATCTTTCTAAACCACACAAATTTAGGATGTACACATTATCATTGACCTCCTATGGATGTATAATGTCCCCTACCAAGTGTTTCCAATACTATTACCATCTCTACATATTCCTCTTGTATGGTCTTTTCACTACAACAAACCATGGAACATCTTTTAAGAAAACTTATCTAATCAATCTAATTCTTTTCAATCCAATGACCAACATAGTTAGACATTGGCTCGAGGAGGAACAATATCCTTATCATAAAATTGGAGCATCTCCCCACTAGTTTTTGTCTCGCAACTTGTGCCTACAAAGAGCTCAATAAAAGGGAAAATTGTAGACAACACTTTATCACCCCTAGGTGAGCCTACAAAAATTAGTCACCCTATGATTATTTACATTTTTTCACTATCCTAAGTACATTACCCCTTAATCTAATTGACCACAATAAAAACCCATTTACCCACATATAATCTCATTTACCCTCATTTAACCACCAAATAAATCTAACCTAAATTACCATAAGTATCCCAACTCCCTAACCTCTTCCTACCCGGATACCTAACATCCCATTGTTCTCAAACAAACTGAAGCCTTGGATGGCAAGTGGTTTCAACCTTTTTCCATCCTCCCTTATTTGTTTTAAACATTTTTTTACCAAAATTGATAGCGATACATAATTGATGGTGATCGTTATAGATGTCATTGATCCTATGTAAATTCCACCCTACCTAATTTCTCGCTATTAAACAGATCACACATATTGGATTTCTAGATCTCTCCATGACATCAAGACACTTGAAGATATCCACACTATGTTATCCTCCTTTCAAAACCCTCATCAAACTATCAATCAGCCATTGGGATCTTCACTGACCTTCAACAACATTAAAAAAGGTTAATGTATCTCGATTTTTTCATTTTAAATCATTTCTTACATATGTTATATCCTACAAACACTCATATTGACATTCATTATAACCATCATACTCTCTCTCTCTCTCTCTCTCTCTCTCTCTCTCTCTCTCTCTCTCTCTCTCTCTCTCTCTCTCTCTCTAGTTTAGCTCTTTGATCAACCTTTTAGCACTTTAGTCAAATTTAGTAGTGATCACTATTGATCTAGCCCCAAACTCCCTTACCACCAATTATCCCTTTATATGTGTCTAAACCTCTGAATTCTACATCTTCTCTATTTCCATAGTACCTCTAGTTCATCTTGGTACTACCAAAGTCTATCCTTCATCAATCATAGTCCGTTTATTAGCCCTTATTAAAATAGACCATTTTTTCCTCAATCGTCATTGATTCCCAATCACCTTCGATCCCTATCATTTCAATCATTTTATTATTTATCACATATTTATCAATATTTTTCAGCCTAATCTCTTTTCTTGCAAGATGTATTATATGTAGATGACCGATTCTAGGCGCATCACACCCCATTGCAAGTTTCTATGACATCCCAATTGTGCAATAACATTTTGTGTGGGATTATTCTGATATCTCACATGAGCTTAACATGTGTAACATTTACTTGGCACAAGAGATCGAAGAAATCGAGAAACAACTTGAGATTATATGTGAAATACAAGATGCGGTAGAACAAGCTTGGTTCGACTATTTTTGGAATTTGAGATCACAACAACCCTAACCTAGGCCACTTATCAACTAGAGCAAGATATCTCTATCCTCTTGAATTATAATAATATTTTCATTATCTTATATTATTATCATATCACTTAATTGTAAAAGACAAATTGACACACTTGAAGGAAGCCATTTGGATTCTTGGGATCGACCTTTTCAAGAAACTCGTTTAATCATTATTTTATATTTATCTTGTCTAACTGTATTTGTATATAGGTATTTTCACTTGGTGAAAGGAGGAGTCTCTTGCATTGTTCATATATTCACTCATCGCGACATTGTGTTTTTCAAAGACAGTATCGTTAAACCCTACTTTATTTATATTTTTGCTATTTCAACACAATAACAATAAATCAAAAATAACCACAAACAATACGATATATTATAAATAAGATTTAGGGAAAATAAAATGTTTTGATTGTACACGTATTTCATTATTAAAACACTCTACACATATATTGGGCTACATAAAAACACTTTAGTTAACAAATATCTATGACATGAATATTAGAAACTAGGTGCAAAAAGTTTTTAATAATTTAAAAGAACATTAAAATTATCGAATATGGACAAAGACTAGACAATATATAGTTCACAACATATTGAACATTAAATAACATATTTTCCTAACCCATTCAGTACACTTAATTGACTTCGTTTTAATGATTGTTTTTAAATTTTAATAAAATTAAATATATCTATGCCCTAATTATCATGAGAATTTCATAAACGTTTTAGAAACTAATTTTTGTTATAAAAACAAAAAGACCTTATATAAACAAGATATTTTATGCCACTTCTATAATATTATTTCTAGTTCACCATTATAGGCTCGTCAACAAGCATATTGTTAAATATTTATATTAATCTATCATCAAATTGTTATGTCTAATTCAACAAGATATAGGCTCGTGCATCAATCTCATATTGTTGAATATTTCTATTAATCTATTCTCAATTTGTTACATAGAGAACTTAACATTCCTATTTTAAAAAGAACAATAAAATAATAATGTTGTTAAAGTGAAAATAAGAGCTATAAATTTAAACACCACACTTAACATCCTTTTTAGATTTATGTTTTAAGTGTAATAATCTCATTTAAGTGTTTCAAGAGTGGTGATTATTAGTTAAAGATATTTCCATGTATGAGGAAATCCAAATTACCTTAAAAATGATCTTATATGAAATCCATCGGGATGTCTATGATTTCTCTCAAAACTTAAATGCACTAGTTAAAAATATTCATACAATATTCTTGTCAATTCTCATATGTGTCCAACACATTGAGTAATTCCAAATCCATATCATGTTAATATCCTCGGTGTAACACAATTCCACACGCCTTAGAATATTTAATTCCATATAAAAGTTATAGGCAGCTTGGTGGAATTAGAAGGTGGGTGCAAAATTTGCATAATTTATTAATCTCATCTTAGGAAATCATTATCTAAATGTTGCTTAATATCTTTTAAAATATCTGTAATTGTATCATATTCCTTTATAAAACATACAATATGCACATTTGACATGGTTCAAACGTGTCTTAAGAAAATCTCTTCTGCTAAATCTCCTTACAAAATGTTTGATAGAATTCTTGACAAAAAAATAGTGTAACTAAAATGAAATAATATACATACCCAAACACTTTGACTCTATTATTTAAGGTGTTATAGTTGATCTTCTCATTGAACCTTCCTCCCATTTTCATTATTTGTAGTTTGGTGAACACATTACAACCAACCAATATACATACTAAAATAAACTTATATTATTAATACTTAAACAAATTTAAATATATGATAATTATAGTTTTCCACTACATCTATGCTTGATAAACGCAATATTGTTTAAATTCAAGAGTAGACAAGTGTGATGGAGAACATGTTCTATGTGAAATTAATTAACTTTGCACACATAACAAACCACCTTTTTAATATCAATTTTATGTGATAGTTATGTCTCTTATATGTTGAAAAAGATACAAAAGCTTGACTTTGAAGTTGTGCCTTTTTGGTGCTATAGATGTTTTTAAAATCGGACAATTTATTGTTAATTGTGAACGACCCAAGCACACCGACACTAAATCTTCTTGGTGGAAAGACTCTCTACCTTATCATTATATGGTGAACGCCCCCTCTAATTTGGTTCTCAATCATTTATCGCCCGCTTTCGAAATTAGCTCCTCACGGGATGATAGTACGGAAATGGTTGTTAAGACCCCCTAACCCAATATTCTAGTGAGCCCTAAGGGGTTGTCCACCGAGGAAAATCCCGATCCACAAACACATGAAGTGGAAAAGGATAATCCTTTCTCTCCTTGTATAAATGGCACATATGAGCCGATTGAAGGTATTGAAATTGTACTTCCTATAGAGGAAGTTTCTGATGGGTAGAAAAAGGTTCATAACTAGAAGAAATCTACTCATAAAAAAATTACTTCCACCTCCTAGAGACATTGTCTTTTTTTCTATTATACAGGTCATTCCTTTACTACTACTTTGCTTTGCTTATATCAATTGTGACTATTGTTTGTTGTAGTATTGTTGGGTAGTTTGTTTCTTGCTTTCTCTTTTGTACTCAATGCATATTCTCCATTTTGACCCTTTTTGTTGTTCCTAGGTAGGATCCCAATCAAAGAACCTTTTACCATTAATAAAAAAGATACAACATAACCACTTATGGATGGGAAACCACGGATTATTTGGAACACATTATTACATTTATTTATTTTTTCAAATTCATATCCACATTGAGAGAAGGGAACAAAACACTACAATAATAAATATGTTAGAATTGTAATATGCAAAGTCAGCATTATTCTTGATAAATTTATAGTACCAAATCACTACTTATTATACATTACAAGATCTCTACTTTATAACTATGTGCATTGATCTCATTAGTTTCCTAAAAATGGGAATAATACATTCATATGCGCATTTTCCCCTTTTTTCATTTTTTCCATGTTTCAAAGGAGGTGCAATATTGAAGGAGTTGGAATCAATCCATATGATCCCCGAAAGGTAGAGGCATCAAAAAATTATGGGGTAAAGAAGAGTAGGTTACAACTTTAGGTTGGCCACTTTTAGGTCTCCATAAAATCTTTTCAAAAAGAAAAGGGTCCTAACTCTACCATATGTGTAAGATATTTTAATTTACAATTTCCTTCTTGAAGGGAAAAAGGGAGAAAAACTTATAGTAGTCAAATAGGTGACAAATCTTAGGTTGTTGATTAATTGTTTACCCACGGAAATTACAGCCCCACGATCCCCAAGTTTTCATTGTATGTTGCCTAACATCATAATAATAATTGTAAAGGAAAGATCACCTCCAATTATACTTTCTCCATATAGTTAGTTGGATGTATAACTAAATCAATTATTGCATTATTGGTCCATAACAATGGGGTGGGTCAAGTTATTGAAAAATAATGGTAACCTTTGGGCTCTAATGCCAAAGGGTATTAGTAAGAAATATTTTGATGGTGCAATGATAGAAAATCTAGGCCTGACTAGAGGTGAATTTGTGTTTAGAGATGCAACAAGATAGTTAATTATGATACTTGCATAGTTAATATTGGCAACAATTTGAATCACCATGTGGAAGGACCATATATGTTTAAGAGGTTAGAGGAATCAATGTTGAGAGGATGGAAACACCTCATTATTGAAGGGGACTCACATATTTAGAATAATGGGATGAGTAGAGGAAAAAATGAAAGTGGTTGTTTTGGGGTAGTGTGAGAGGAAGGTTAATGAATTTTGGTCCGCTTAGAGTATGATTGATTTATACGTATAAGAAGAAATTGAATGAAGTCATTGACAAAGTGGAAAATTTGGGGATGAAACCCATGTTTTATTCTCGGAGTGTGTAATCAATATTAGACCATTAATTTATCAATAAAAAGAGGGAATTGGCGGTAAGTGATGCAATGTATTTTTATTCAAATAAGGATAGTATATCTCTAAGAGAAGGGTGTAGGTAGGATGCGGGGATATGAATTTCCCTTCAATTATGGTCAAGGGGTGATGGAATCAAGGCGAGGACATAAATTCTCATAAACCACGCATATACATGGTAGGTAAACCTTGTCATTCATTTAAGAGGACTTTGATTTTAGGCAACAAGACCTTGAATAATGTGTGAATAGATTTCAATTTCTAATCCTTGCTATTAAAAAGGGTATGGATGTGGGAGATAAAAGCATCGGTAAATCCATCATGAAAAATGGTATTGCTAAATGATGGAATGAATGAGTTCTATGTGATATTAAATGGAGAACCCAACAAAGAGTTACTTGATTGTCCTGTTTTTCCATATTTGTTTTTTTGTATTATTTTGTTTCACCCCACCCATTTTCCCATTTTCTTGAGCCCTGTTCTCGGTCCTAACTATTGATGGATGTTTTATTTTATTGAAAAGAACCGTGGATGGCTTTTGAATTTGGGTGTTTGTAGTTATTGTTTTTTACAATTTTAATGCCATGACATTGATCAAGTTTAGTTTCGGGATCTGTTTTTGGTAAATGGGCCACCGATATCTTTTTTATGTTTTACTTGAAATCATTGGGATGTTTTTAAAGGGATAATTTCCAAGTGCTTTTAGGCATTAGTGGAAAGACTATTGGGCTAATACCCATTGGAGCAGGGACCCGCAGATGTTATCTTCTCATCAAATATGTATTACCTACATAGTTGTATATGCTTAGGTGAAATAACAAAGTAAGTGAATACCCCTTTAAACGAAGCTAGTCCCCAATACTCTCGCCTATCAAGATTCTAATAGTTCGGTTTAAGTTGAAACTGCTATAGACACTCAAAATTTACACACTCATTTTTTCACTATACCATTATTTCTTACAAAAATCCATACACTCACCACATCATATTATTCTTATGAAAATCATATATTTATCACACTATTTAATCACACCATATTATCAAAATAATTTATCCTAAGTTTAATATTCCCCATGTCCGAGTCCGCTAGACCCCCTTCATTATCACATCTAATCCCTATACTAAGTCATATAAAATATACACCCCTCATCACCCTCATCCTTACTCAATTAATTAATTAAATATATCAACTCCCCATATCCTAAGTCATATACTATACCCCTTTATCTTTATTTACTTAAATACATCGATATTTCATACCCACCATTTAATCACACTACATTATTAAAATCATTTATCCTAAGTTATACACCATATCTCTCACCTTTGTCTAATTAATTAAATATATCCTTATTTAATTAAATCAACACTCCATACCTTACCCATCCTTATTTGATTAATTAAATATACAAAAATATCATACTATTTTAATTCACCTAAATAAGTTCTCTAAATATTATTTAAAATCACCCCTAATTCTTTATCCCGACACATCAATCATGGGTATTTTTATAAATCTCTCATTATCTTATCAAAATCTTATATTATCATAAATAATCATATATTTGTACGAATGATATATCTTAATTAAACAACCTAATATATATCCTAAACAAACCTAGGCTAAAATAGAACATAATCTAACTATTTTCTAAACAAACATGACACCTCATATGATAACACAACACATTAAAAACAAACCCATATCCTATCCCTTGAATACACAAACAAATAAACTTGAATTAGACAATTGTTTCAACTATTCACTAAATAAATTTGAATCTGCTGAAATCGTTGGTGATTGGTTAAATCATCAACGATTATTTAAGCCCAATTACTAACCCTTGTTTAGGATTATCTTCTCATACTCTCAAACCTCATTTTTAATTAGAGTCTATTGTTGTTGTACTTGTATCCATGTCAACACGATATCATCTAGCTTGGTCATTTCTAATCGAAAAGCAAGTTTGAAGATTGTTCGAGCTGTCAGACCAACAAATCATCATTCAACTGCAATTCCGGGTTTCCCAAAATTCAATCCACAAATTCTAATTATCAACATATCCTGGAGCTCAATTTGGTATATATTCAATTCCTATGGACGCTCCCTCAATTTCTCACAACTGCGCAGCTTCAAAAACATGCAAAAACAATGGTCCCGGAAGCCATTGTGTGATTTTACATTGATCGCCAATAATTATGGACTCCGCAATAAAATTTCCAAAGATTGATCAATCACTAGCAGATTCATAAAATCACTAGTGATTCTCTACATCACTAGAAATATCTTGAATTTAAATTTTTGACGCATTTTTATTTTTCGATGCATTAATCACTAGCAATTGGCCTAATCTCCAGTGTTTCCTTTCTACCAAGACCATTTATTAATATAGCTTATCTTTCTCGTATCCAAACCCTATCTTTTGCCATCATTCTGCCTTCGCAAGCCCTTGTCAAACCATATCAAACTCCTTGAGCCATCCATAACATTTTGTTGATCATCTTAATCAATTCATCTCTCAGCTTGCCTTTGTAAGCGCATCAATCATCTGAACCTTTTCTCCCCTTAGCCATACTATGATCCCAAACTCCCTTTGGACAAAGAATCACCATCAGACCAACATATAGCCCTGGACCACATTAGTCCCTTTTCCCTTGCATTGATTGGTTATATCCTCTTTGTCATTATGTTATTATAAGTTATCATATTATCATTATTCAATTAATTTCTCAACAATGGATTGCCATCCTTGCAAGGAAGTCCTTTTACTTATGGGGCTAGCCTTTTTGCGAGCAGTAATCTGCCATATAATTTTCTAATCCCATCTTGTGTAGTGTCTGTGATTGCAGATTTTTTTGGTAGGACAGAGCTTATATTTTTGTCAAAACAGAGTGCAACATCACACGTCATCCACGGGTATCTCTAAACCCCACCATTTTGAGGTTTGGTAAGTTTTATTACCTTGCTTATTAGGCTATGTTGAAGAGGTAAAACTTACTCTAAGTAACTACAACAAGTCTACTAAAATCCAAATCTATCAAAATTACAAAGTACCACTATGGGACAACATGCATTATTAAATCGCTATTTTATTTTACCTATAAAAATAGAAAATAGTGAAGCCAACACATGTATCGGGTTGTTCGTGATGATTTCAAAAGTGGATAGTACTAAAGATTCCTAATTGTCTAATCTCGTCTTGTGTAGTGTCTCGTGATTGCAGATTTTTTTGGCAGACATGAGCTTAGTTTTTGTAAAAATGGAGCGCAACATCACACATCCTTCGTGGGTATCTCTAAACCCCACCATTTCGAGGTTTGTTAAGTTTTATTATCTTGCTTATTAGGTTAAGTTGAAGAGGTAAAATTTACTCTAAACAACTACAACAAGTCTAATAAAAGCCAAACCTATCAAAATTGCAGCACCACTATGAGAAAACATTCATGATCAAATCGCTAGTTTATTTTACCTATGAAAAATAGTGAAGCCAACAAATGTATCGTGGCCTATGATGATTTCAAAAGTAGATAGTACTCAAGATGCCTAATTGTCTAATCTCGCTTGTGTAGTGTCCGTGATTGCAAATTTTTTTGATGTGACATGAGATTATATTTTTGTAAAAACAGAGTGCAACATCACACGTCCTCCGTGGGTATCTCTAAACCCCGCCATTTCGAGGTTTGGTAAGTTTTATTATCTTTCTTATTAGGTTAAGTTGAAGAGGTAAAATTTACTCTAAACAACTACGCTAAGTCTAACTCAAAGCCAAACCTATCAAAATTGCAGCACCACTATGGGACACCATGCATTATCAAATCACTAGTTTATTTTACCTATGAAAAATAGAAAACAATGAAGCCAAAACATATTGGGTGGCTGTGTGATGATTTCAAAATCAGATAGTATCAAGATGCATGCATTAAGTTCATAAGTATATTTCCTGAAAGCATATGTTTTTAATTTTAGACAACCTAGTAGAGACATGGATGTAACGGAAGGGGTAGGTACTGGGGTGCATAAAAACAACAACAACCCGTGTTCTAAACAAAAACAAATATCTACATAAGGCAAAGAAAAATGTAGAGAAGAAGACAAACCTTTTCTACAAAGGGTGGGGATGGTGCACAAGAATCTTCGAGGGAAGAATGACAGGAGAGGTCGAAATTAGAGAGGAAGAACCAACGGAAGAAGAAACCAAAACAAGAAAAAACACAACAAGATATGAATAGCTTTGTCGACTATAGGCATCACAAAACCAACACATGCCACATAATGTAGGTAGACATAAAGAACTAAAAAAGGAGGGGGTGACACCTAGCCAAAACCGATGACAAGGTAAAGAAATCTTGATGATGACATCGAGGAGCTTAACTGCAAGATGCGCCTCTGTGTAACAAGATCCTATTGAATTTGTATCTTAGTGAATAAGTACTTTATGAATGCAATCTTTTTTATTATTCGTAATGGTTTAACCAATTCAAAAAAAATTATAAATTTTCAAGTTTTGAAATGCATATTTTTAATAAAATGTATTTAAATATCTATTTATTTAATGGATTATTAGCTAAGTTTTTTTAATCTTATATTCTCATTTTTCACTAGATCCATGCATAATGATGTCATGATACTTATTACGGTTGTCATTTCATTTACATATGTGTTATTAAACCAATTCTATTTCAATTTGTACACATATTTATAACACAATAACATTATTAAATTTATTGCCAAGTAATTATAGATAATTTAGTGTTAATTATTCAATGTTAGCAAATTAAGCCTTAGAATTATGTGCACCTAATCCATGCAAGCTTCAATTCAATAAAAAAATTTAGGTAGAGACTAGCTTTACTTCAAACTCTTAATATTATTATTATTATTAGTCTAAGTGGCACTCCTGTCAATCTTAGTTTTTTTGGACTCTCAAGACCATACATTCAAATTTGTATCACTCTAAAGACCATACATTTGAATCCATAAAATAAATGCATTTAATGTTAGGATTTGACATGACATGGTTTCATAGAAACCTTTCAATAATACACATATGTAAACAAACATTGATAACTAGTATATACATATTTTTTTATTGAAAAGCATAACTATGTATTAATAATAATGAGGTACCATGTATTAAGTATATACATTTTAAACATAATTCTTAAAAAATGTTTGAAGATATGTCACTTTTATTATTTATATCTAGCTAAAATTACAATCTTGGTAAATAACATGACGCTAGACATCATTATATAGACTAAATATTATGGTTTTTATTGACTTATCTAATCAAGAAGAAAAATATATTTAAAATAGTAAACAAATGAATTCAAATTTTAATACTAAAATTATAATTTGAATTATGACCATGAATTTTTAAGATGTAATTAACTCAATTATGTGATGACCTCATTTTAAAATATGGTTTGAATTTTTCCAATATTTTACATCCATTTCTTCTTTAAAACCCATGATGTAAGGAACATTTATTAAAAAGAAGAACACATTTTTAAATAACACAAAAAAACATTTTACAACCAACTAAATTAAATGGAATAAAGAAATGAAAATGTTTATTCTCATTATTGTGATACCACAAATAATTATTTACCAAGCATAAAATAAAGATAATTAAAAGGAACTTAGACATTCTTAATTCCATAACACTTGATCTCTGAAAAATCTAAAATGACACTCCTTTTGGCAGATTTTGTAAAATCTAAAATGTCACTTTTTTTTATTAGATAAGGTAAAAAACAGGATCGCTCTGGGGCGAAACAAGAGAGGAACAAAAACAAACTAACAGAAAGATAAATCCAGATAAGGGTCCTAGAAAAGTGAGTTAAACAGGCTTAACTCTTACAACGCAGGATCAGGACCCCCAAAAGGACAAAAAAGATAAGAAAAAATAGGGCATCATAGTTCGCCCAAAGTCCACAAAATGTCACTTTTTTAATGTTATGGTTAATACACATTTGTTTTTCTCAATCTAAAATGTCACTTTTTTAAAATAAGGATAACTAAAACGAACTTACACATTTTTTCCTCGAATCTAAATTCTTACAATAAAAACAATCAGCTTTAATTTCTAGAACATTTGATCTGAAAAATCTAAAATGATTCTTTGTTTGATAGATTCTAATTCCACAATGTTGTGGTCAATAGAAAATATTGTAAGAATGAAAACATCAACATTATAAATAACTTCTTTCTAGAGACATTCAAACAAAGTTCAGTAGGAATCCATCATCGCTTCTTCAAGGTGAGTATGATAATCCTTTTCTCGGTAAGCTTACCATACGCAGACAAGACACGTGTTATGCATCTCCAACCATCAAGAAGACAATGACTTTGGAAAATGCGTCGCTAATGGCAAGACATTTGCAATGCATTATGCCCCCATGAAAATCCTCGATGCATACCAAAAATCATACTCTTATGAAATTGTTATTGTAGGTAGCGCCTCCAATGACTCCATGTCTTCCCTAAATCCACCTCATCTTCCTCTTCCTCTTCCTTTGCCTCTTCGTCCTCTCGTACACGCTTTTATACTTGTTTGGTATAGCTGGTCATACATCTCTCTAAACCCGTATGAAATATTATTGTGAAGTGGGTCAATAAACAATCCCCACTCGTTAACCTATCAAATTTGGTAAGAAATACAATGAATTCATATAAGAAAGAAGTGATTGGAGGGTTATAATTGATGTGGTGAAGCAGAATTAGGTGTTGTGGAAGATCATAAAATTTGAATAGAAACATACATTCTCATATCTCCTACACATGTGAAAAGTGAGGTCAAATCTACTTGCACAAGAGCTGCAATATCTAAGTAAGTATTCATGCCATCCATCATTGTTGGCTGCAGTCACTTACTTGAATATGATGTGGGGGATTGGTCCTGTTAATCGATGGGAATGATCATTTTTTGAATCGGACCAATTTGTCTATTTATGTACCAAGGATGTAAGGAACATTGATGCAAGACTTTCTACATCAAACATACAAGAATACTAGCAAATGAGGTGTCATATTTGATGATAACAAAAAGTAGAAACTAGAAAAATTGGGGTCCTTTAACTTTATGAGCTTCCTTACTTCAACAAGCCCCAAAATATTATCCAATACTTGATCTTGCACATCCATGAGGGATATTTATACTTCACGAGATAGTGCATGATAATCACCCCTATACTTATTAGTAATTAAAATAGGTTAGTGAATAGAGGAGATGACCTGGTGTAAGAATTATGTAACAATGATGAGATTGAGAAAATATACGATCTCTTAAATTATAAGAAAAGTGGGCACACCTTTCCCATAGTGAATATTAAGATCTTTCGTCACTTGAAGTTGCACCCTTTGCTGAAGCTAGGATCAACACCTCAGTGAAACATGGAAAGACCTTCAAAGTGTGGGACAATGAATCCTTCAAGGTAAATATCTAGGTGAAAAGGTTAGTTCCTTTCACTCCAATTCATTGCAACTAATCGAACCGATCTATACTCTATTACTAACTAGTTCTAATCTAAGATTTCCAAGGAACTAAGGTTTAGAAAGATGAAATATTGAATAAAAGCTAACACAAAGTACCAAATGAAAGTGGATTCCCTCATTGAGATGAAAATGAGAGAGAAAATATAAAGCCAAGAAGGCAAAAACAAGACACATTCAACTATGTAATTATCAAACTATGATTCTCTACCAAGTGACACAAAGGATGGAAATCATGCAAATATAACTCACACACAACATGCCATAAAATAATAGAAAGGAAAGAATACAATAACACAAGTTAAAGAGTAAAAGGGGAACCAAAATAAAATATATATAATTAATTATAGTATGCACATACTATTAAAATAATGGTGAAGCCATTGAGTGCATTGCATTAAACCAACATAGAAGTTTACAACTTAGAATACTTGGCCACACAAAAGGGTAACATAACCTCAAGTATTCAAGAGATAATATTTTTTAATAAAATTGAGTTACATATATAGAAGAAGGAGAAGGGGGAGAGGAAATATGAAATCAAGAAGATCACCCATTTATCCAACAACGAAGGACCACTTGGCATTCAAGTGTGCATACCCAACATAGGGAAAAGAGACTTTCGCAGAATCCATACATAAAAATTTCCACAAGTTTGGTTTTTACATTTTTGGCCCAAAAATACACTTTATTGTGACCCAAAATTGATTGTAACATGTAGTAGTCCTCAATACCTTTCCAATGATATCAATTTTTTCTTATTTGGTGACATGGATCAAATGATATGAGAATTTAAGGATTATCATGTTGTTTTACATAGTTGACAACCATATGGCCATCAAATTTAACCTATGGGTTTCTCATACTAACGTGTCAACTCCTCATTAGATCCTAGAGTCTCCCTTTCTATTCTATAGATTTTGAGGATGTTGTGGATTTTTAGGATCCATGGGAAAAGAGGAGGCCACGTAAAACTAGGATCCATGGAAAAGAGGAAGCTACGAAAAACTAGGATCTGCAAAGAAAGAGGAAACTACATCAAAACTAGGATGCATGCAGAAAGAGGAAGCCGTATAAAACTAGGATCCACAGAGAAAAAAGGAAGCCGAGGAAGACTAGGATCCTTAGAGAAAGAGGAAGTTGTGGAAAGCTAGGATCCATGGAGAAAGAGGAACTTATGGAAAACTAGGATCCATGGAGAAAGAGAAAGCCACAAAAACTAGGATCCACAAAGAAAAAGGAAGTTGTAGAAAACTAGGACCTATGGAGAAAGAGGAATCGATATAAAAATAGGATCTCTAGAGAAAGAGGAAGCCGTAGAAAACTATGATCCAAAGAGAAAGAGGAAACCACAAAAACTTAGATTCACAGAGAAAGAGGAAGCCACGAAAATGAGGATTCAAGGAGAAAGAGGAAGAAAATAAAACTTGGATATGCAAAGAAAGAGGAAGCCTTGGAAAACTAGAATTTGTGAAGAAAGAGGAAGCCAAAAACAACTAAGATCCATGAAAAGGAGGAAGTTGTGGAAAAATAGGATTTGTGGAAACATAGGGATTCACGTAAAAATTAAGGATCCAAGGAAATATGTGGGATCCACAAAAATTTAGGCATGTGTGGATTCCCTTTGATTTGTATCTAAGTTGTCCATATAAGCATGATTTCTTATTCAACAACAAGGACCCAAGAACAAGAGTTATGGTGTGCCTCCTAACCTCTAAATTGGTTGGTGCGAAAGATGGACAAAAATAAACAAGAAATTTATGCATATTGCGCACAAGATGGAAAAAGGGATGCACTACAACTTGTCCCAATATATATCTAAGGGCATTTAGAAATATGAGGGGACCACACATATGAAGGGGAGAAGTTCATCTATGACACCATCCTCCTTCTCCTAGTCTTCAATGACATAGATTTTTCGAGGGGAGTGAGAAGCCAAAGTAGGTATAGCCTAGGGAAAAGAAGTCACCCACACGTAAATACAAGGATTTATTGGCCCCTTCCACCCTTAATGCATACAAAGCTAGAATTAATAACTAGTTGAGGCATTTAAGTGATGTTCTTAAAGGGGACTGGTGGATATTGTACGTACCCAAAATTGTAGGGTACTACACTGCGTCGAAACAATGTTACACATGCCCCAATGATGATACAGGTCTCCTCGCAAGGTGTTCAGGATCTGGAAAAGCTCTCCAAGTATGCATTAACATCCCGCATGTCCCGCTTAGCCTCCGCATGCTTTATTTTTCTCTTTTCCCCTCTTTTCCTTTGTGTTTTGGTCTTGATTCTGAAACCACCACCACCGCCTGGCGGCGGTCTCGTGACCGCCGCCAGCGGGTGGCGGTCCCAGAACCGCCACCTTGCTCGGGGTGGTGGTCCTTCACGTGTTTTTCTAGAACGTGTTTTTAATCGCGACTACGTGTAATTTTCAAATTTTACCAAATTTTTTCCACCACCTTGGCTTGTATTTATGATTTTGGTTCCCTAGAATAGTGTTTCTCCATTGTTTATTAGTAAAAGAGTTCAAGTTGGATTTCACCTTTGGGTAAATGGGAATTCTATAAATAGCTGGTTTGTGCTCAAGCAAATGGCCCCTCAAAATTGCCTCTCATCTTCTCATTTCAAATTTTAGTCTTTCAGTTCTTGCTTAGGAATTGTATTAGTTTTATTCATTGCATGCATAGTTAGTGTTGTTTTGTTGTTTAGAAGCCACATAATCTTCTTGTGCTAGTGTTGTTACTGTTTCATGCAATCAATTGAAGTAGGATAGTTTCATTTTCAGTCTAAAGCCATTAGAGTTGCAGGTTTTGTTCATCAAAGAAGGATAGTTTCAGGTTCTAGATGTTTTGTGTTATATGAATCGCAATAAATCCCGCTAGGAATTACATAAGCCAAGCTCTGTTCTCTTGCGCTATCCCTCTCCTACTCACATTGTATTCAGTCTACATCCAAAGCTGCCATTGTTCCAATACCTACTTCTGTTGATGCTAACATTACATGCTTTTCTGGATTCACGTGAGCATGAAGGAACGAGGAGACCACACTGAGGGGACAAAGCCACACACAATCGGATTCGCCACTGTTCTGCAAAATCCAGGTTCAAGCTATCAAAGTTTTAGTTAAAACATATCAAATAGAGTAGTGAATCATTTCATTTCAATTAATCTTGCTTTTGATATTGCTGGGAAGTTGTGGGGATTGATAGTTTCTAAGAAACTATGATTCATTCCTCACTTCTGAGGTAAGATCGGGGTCTTTCAAATAAATTAGATCAGTTATTTGGTTATTTAGAATAGATTCACAACTGCACAGGTAGGTAGCTATACTCGGCTACTTTGTTTGTTTTGAATTTTGTTATTAGCTTAGTTGTCATTTGCTAGATATTAAATAATTGCTCTTTCAATTCTATTTAAATAGTTGTTATCTTAATTCTCAAAATATTCTCAAAAATACAAAAATAGAGAATTTAGATATATGTTGTAGATATACTTTGCATAATTAGTTTACTTTTCTTTAGTTAGATCTATATTATTTCTTTTGTATGACAATCACGGGACCTAGGGAGCCTAGAGAATATGTATTCGAACCAATCGTGCCTCAACCCAATCTTGTTGTAGTAATAACTCGACATAGACTAGAACCTCGAATTTAGGTCTTCCGAGCAACAACAAACCTAGAAGAAATTAGCACACACAATGAGAGGATTAAACATAGAAGATGACAAAGCGCATACGTTTTGGTCAAACCAGCCAAACTATAGATTACCCTAGATAAATATCCACATGACTATAGAAGGGATTGAAAGAGAGAAAACATTCGGTTGTGATCCTTTGGTCCCACAACAAACATAAGAGACATTCTCACCGACATAGACACTAGCTTAAGAATTCAAGTTGCTAGAATGCCTGTAAGATACTCTGAGAAGATTGCACAACTTTTAGTTCTAAATATAGAGGCCGAAAAGGCATACGACTACTAGATACTAGGGGTTAGGGATTGATTCTACACATGACCATAGGAGGTCCACAATGACCACTTAACTTAAGATTGTGATCCACAGATCCCATAACCCAACGAGCCTAGAGGATAATCGACATTGATACTTGGTTTACATACATTAGTATTTAGATCCTCTCCACTTCCACCAAGCATTATCGCACAACTATCCTCACTAGATGTAGCAGCTAATCAAGCTAAGGATTTCTAGACTAGACCAGAGAATCACCCATAGAATCCACCATATCCATCATCCATTTTCATGACCCTGTCAGAGACATATACGAAGCACCCACAAGTTATCTTCCATGTATCCCACAACCTATAGATTGGATCACGCCAGAGCTCAATATTGATTGGAGCCTTTGAGCAGTCATCCTCACCGACCGATCTATCACGCCGATTCAGGTTAGGAGGGCCTTCTTTGCCTTAGATTCGTAGATTCCATTAGTGCGCATCGAAGACATAAGATTGCCTAATTAGTTTTTCCATACCCCACGTATATTCCATCCCCACCGGCTATCTCGGCATGACCTCGGGAGGTTGGGTGCGAGGAAGAGTTACTTGTAGATTCCCATGCTTGCTTGTCACTTTTCCATCGTACAAAATTGGTGAACCCGACATGAATGAAATAGTTCTTCCTCTTTTATTTTTCATTTCTTCCATCCACCTTCGCTCTTTCCCATTATTTTGTGGGTATTCATATACCCCCGAATATGTCGGGATTCGATGCATATGGCAGACCTCTCCTAGGTCTTGAAGCATACTACGATCAACTGAATAGACAACCATCACCCTTGCTCTCAGCATGGGGTGACAACTATTCAACTAACCGGTTTTCAACACAAAATCCTCCTCAAAGGACTAGATATAGTTCTTCTTTCCAAATAGAGGAGTTGGATCAGCTCACTCAAATGCAACAACCAGAGCCTTTAGGCTCGAACAACATGACACTCACTGGAGAATCTAGTTCATCTCCTTAGGTGTTGCTTAGACCACAAATCAGTAGACAATTAGATCCATATCTATTTTTAGATGATGAACATTTAGCGCGTTATGCTAGGAGTGAACAACGCTCTCAGAGTATGTACCCACCTATAGGAAGTTTACAAACACAACCCGAGGTCTCTTTTCAAGAAAACACCTCCATGCCACTACCTATAGGAAATGCCCTCGGTGAAACTTGGCAGGGAAACGATCAGTTCATAGCAGGGTACCATATGCCTATACAACAAATACCACTAAGGAAAATACTGTGACTTCACTAAACGAAGTCATCTCAACTTTAATAGAAAAAGTTAGAGGGTTAGAACTTGCTCAAGCAAATCAAAATTCTCAGTTCATGTAAGTAGGAAATTTTAATCCTCCACATCATCCTAGCCAAGTAGACCTCCTCACAGGAACAGCACGTTGGGCATGCCTCCTTAGTATTCACAACAAATGCCAACTAGAACTGTGTTCTCTAACACCGCTCCAATGGAAAATATGATACCTCCCGGTTTAGTACAAAACAATCCATTTCTAAGCAATGCTCCTCCATACTTAAACATGTATTCCAAATCACCACAGGAGATATGTTCTCTTCTCCCGCATATTTTCTCAACCACAGGATTTCCTTATGTCCCTACAAATGCATACACTATGCCATAACACCAACCCATTCCACCCCCCCAAAGAAGCACCATCGATGGTCAAACCTATGCACATAGGAACGTATTCAGAATATTTGAAAGAACCTTTAGATTTCACTATACGAAGCATCATGCTTCCAAGACCTCTTCCCGATTTGCCCAAGTACAAAGGGGAGGGAGATCCGAATGCACATATTAAGGCCTATGCCACAACCATTCGAGAACTACTCCCTAGGATGGAGTTGTTGCTAAAATATTCCCCAAAACTTTAGAGGGCATTGCCCTCGATTGGTATTACAGAATACCTGAAGCCTCCATCCATTCATTTAAACAACTCGTTTCAGATTTCATCAAGGCATTCGACATGAACAAATTATTGAGAACAGGAATCAGGGAATTCTTACATATTAAGCAAGAACACAATGAATCTATTGCTCATTTCATCCAAAGATGGCGTACAGTCCTCTATTCTTCAAATGAGTGCTCCAAACATGGATCAGATGGAACTATGCGATTTATTCCTTCATTCTCTCAGCAGAGAGATAAAGGAAGAAGTCCAGAAGTTCCCACTAAGAACTTACGATGAAGTACTTGAGAGCGCCCTCCGAATAGATCAAGCTACAATAGATAGTGGTCGCAAGACGTATGGAACAAATGGGAGGTTAATCATCCCCAACCAAAATACTATGACTTATCCTACTACCACAAACATCAATCAAGGACCTAAAATCCTTAACAAAAATCACGGCATAACAACAGATGGAGTAACTGACCAAGAAAAAAGGAAAATGTTGTAAATGCTCCACCGCCGGTTAACAATCAATGAAACAACAATTTTACCCCGACAATCAACTCGGTGGATTTTAATCGTCCACAACAACAACAACAACAAAGGCAGATCCAGACATAGGGTCCAAGTCAAACCTCAACTGGATATCAGAACCAAAGGCAACAAATGCAAAAATTTAATCCTAATAGTCAACGGTTTAATCAGAGTTTTGGACCACAACACGTGCCAAACCAACAACCTAGGAATTACAATCCCAACTTGTATTGTGGTTTCCACAAAATTCGAGGTTCATGCAATGTCCGGCTTAAGAACAAAGACAACTTTTCATAGATATGTTCTTAGCAGATCCTGCATCACCTGCACCAAATACTTTCACGGGAGTAGTCTCCCCTCAAAATGCTCCCCTCAAGATCTTCAATGATCCGCTCCCAAATCACAATAACAACAAATTAAATCCAAATGGGATGAACAAGGGTGTAATGACAGGAAACAATGATCATGAAGCCTCGACTTCACTAAATCCACCTATCAGCACCGCAATTAGGAAATCAGCCATGAACCAAGATAGTCGGTTTAGTGGAGTTAGACACTGAGCTACACGTGGAAGCCATAACAAGGACATGAGAGTATTCCTCTCAGCCAAATCCAAGTTACCCACTAGAGCCAGATAACATTCAACAAACATTAGTAAAACCCGTAGGTGCCTATGATTTAATTAATGACCTAACAAATACCTTCTCTCACATCTCCTTTTTGGACTTATTGAAGAACTCTCCTGCCCATAGGGCTGCTCGCTTAGAAGCATTAGGTTTACGTCATTTAATTAACATCACTATACCTCTCGAAACACGGTAAACCATATAGACTTTGATATCCACCCTCCGAGGTAGTGGATAGGGATACCAAGTTTATATTTGACATAAACAAAATGCCAACAAACACCGAGATTACACGTAGAGGTGATCTAGCCTTACATTTACAAGTGTGGGTTTATAACAATTATGTTAAACGTGCAATGGTTGACGATGGGGTAGTAGTTAACATAGTCCCCTTCTCTTTCCTTCAAAATCTAGGGTATGGAGAAAAAAATTGTTCCATGACTCGGAATACACTAAGAGGCTATGATAGCCTTAAAGCCACTTCGATTGGGACTATAATACTACCAGTCACCTTAGGACCCAAAACAATCCTCACTGAGTTTTATATTATAGATCGGGAAACCAACTATAATATGATCCTCGGCCGACCATGGATACACCGTATGAAGGCAATCCCTTCTACGTTATTTCAAGAAATAAGATTCTTGCACTTAGGAAAGATATTCGTAGCAAAAGGTGATCCGAAACCATTCGATATACACCTAGCAGACCTAAAGAAAAGACCAGTGTTCACTCTGAGTTTGAACTCCCAACAAACCAACTTAACAAGCCAACCGACTCAAAACCGGAAGAAAAGTTGGTACCTACAACGGAGTTAGAAGTTACGAACCTAATCAAGAATATCCCAACCCTCAAGGATGAGGCTAATGTTGTAGAAATAGTATCATTAGGAACTACTACAATTTTTTTGAATTGCTAGAACAGGATCTACCAATTTTCCTACCATTTGATTCTGTAGGTATGGGATGTACCCTAGGAGTTGGTTCTCTTCCAGCAGAAGAACTCTGCATGGTAGAAGTAACCAAAGCAGAAGAAGTGGACGTAGCAAATGTCCCAACATCCATCTTCCCAAGTAAATATTGGACTCTCCATTTTGATGGAGCTAGATGTCATTATGGGTCCAAAGTGTGTGATCTTTACTTCGCCCGAGGGAAAGATCCTACCATTCACCTTTAAATTAAATTTTGAATGTACAAATAATGGCACTGAGTACGAAGCCCTCCTCCTTGGTCTCATCATAGCTAAAAGGATCGGTGTTAATAACATTAGAGTGTTAGGAGACTCTCAATTAGTAGCAAACCAAGTCTCTAAGGTGTATGAGACTAGAGCTGAACATTTACACTCTACAAAACAATGGTATTAGATTTGAGCAAAGGATTTAACTTCATATCAATTGAAGTAATCCCATGAGAACAAAACCTTCTCACAGATTCAATAGCAACCTCAGCTTCATGTTTCACTCCAAATAGTGAGTTGGAAGACACCCGTTTCATGGTATCCCTTCGTACTAAACCATTAGTAAAGAAAATGTCAAACCCTCTTCTAATGCACATAGCTGAGAATACACCTACTACCTTAGGTCATGTTGATAAGTGATAGAGCCACTCTTGATTACCTAAACGCCTATGCAGAGTTACATCTCACCCATCATGTGGTAGATTTGTCCTTAATCCCACATTCGTCTTCTTACTTTGGAAATCCCATGATAGAGCTTCCCCCACAAAAGGAGCTTGACATATACATGGTAGAGAATGGAGAAGATCTAGAACTACCTCCAGCCCGCCTGAGTTTGAAGAAGGTAACACTTCTTTAATCAAAGAAACAATTGATATTAACATCGGAACGGAGGAAGAACCAAAGATCTTAAAACTAGGATCTTCGCTAACTCTAGAAGAGATAGAAATACACACTCGAATCCTCAAAGAACATCAAAAGGCTTTTGCATTTAATTATAAAGAAATGACAGGAATTACACCACACATTGCAGTACATAACCTCATCACCAAATCAGATGCAAAGCCAATTAAACAAAAATCAAGACCAATGAAACCCAAGGTAGCTCTCATGGTGAAGGAAGAAGTAATGAAACTCCTCTGGTAGGGTTCATCAAATCGGTCGATTACTCTCAGTGGGTATCTAATATCATTCCTGTTCTAAAAAGAATGGGAAGATATGCATCTGCATAGACTTCCGAGACATTAACAAAGCATGCCCCAAGGATGACTTCCCATTACCATCCATTGACGTCATCGTTGACGCAACAGCTGGATTTGAGCTTTTGTCTCTCATGGATGGATTCTCAAGATACAATCAAATCAGAATATCTAAACAAGACCAAGCCAAAACCATGTTTATAACTCCTTGGGGAACTTATTACTACGTTGTTATGCCATTTAGTCTCAAGAACGCTGGCGCTACATACCAATGGGAAATGACATACATATTTCATGATCTCATTCATAAAATCATGGAATCCTATGTAGATGACTTGTTAGCCAAGGCCGAAGCGCCAGTGATCACCGGAAGTGCTCCGCGTCATCCTTTCACGTTTGATCGAATACGAGTCACACTAAATCCGAAAAATGCGTATTTGGTGTGACAGAGGGAAACTTCTAGGTTACATCATATCATCACAAGGGATCGATGTAGACCCCAAAAAATCGGGCTGTTATTGAGATGATCCCACCATCGACGACTCGGCATTAGATCATTCCTTGGAAAGCTCAGTCAATCCAAAGATTCATTCCTGACTTAAGTTTTGCTATACATCCGATCAATAATTTTTGAAAAGGATTGCTGCATTATTTGGACAAAGGAATGCGATGAGGCCTTCAAGCGAAGTTAAACGCTTATTGTTGTCTCCTCCCACATTAATGCCACCTAGACCAGATCATCCTTTGATCTTATATTCACGAGCTACGGATGTCTCACTAGCCTGCATGTTGGCTCAAGAAGACGACAATAAACGAGAACGTGCGATCTATTTTATTAGCCGAACATTACTCGATTATGAAACACATTATACGCAGCAGCGAAATGAGAATGCCTTTCCATAGTATTTGCAACCAAATGCCTAAGACATTACATGCTAAACCAAGAAACAAGGGTCATTGTAAAAATAGACCATTTACGAACTTTCCTCACGCAAGGGTCCTTGTCTAAAAAGGTTGGATGCTTTATAACCTTAATGGGTGAATTCGAATTAACTTTTGTAAACCAGAAGTTTGTTAAGGGACAAATCATTGTAGATTGGTTAGCCGACAACCCGTTAGACGGAGGCAATCTAGTAGATCTAGATTTTCCCAATGAATGCATATATTACATTGAAACCAGACCTCCTATCTCTGAATGTCCTTGGTATACTAATATTATTAATTATATCATGGACCACACGTATCTGAAGGTGCTACATCACAACAAAGAAGGTGGTTACGCATTATCATAGCTAAATACATTATTATAGAACAAGTGCTCTATCGTAAGGCTTTTGATGGAATGCTTCTAAGGTGTGTTGACACAGAAGAATCCAAGAAGATTCTCTATGAATCCCACAGTGGAATATGTGGTGGCCATTTTGGAGGTCATGCCACTACCCGTAAAATACATCGGATGGGCTATTTCTGGCCCACTCTAGAACACGACACAATAGAGTTTGTACGTAAGTGTCATAAATGCCAAGAATTTTCCCACGAGATTCACATGCCGGCACAAGCTCTACAACCAATCGTGACTCCATGGCCCTTTTCTACATGGGGCCTAGATTTGATAGGGAAATTATCTCCCTCATCAATAGATGGCCATAACTTCATAATCACAGCCACCGAGTATTTTACCAAATGGGTAGAGGCTATGCCTCTTACCACTGTACCAGTGTGCCGTGATCGCCAAGTTCATTTTGAACCAAATCATTTATAGGTACGGTGTCCCACAAATCATTATCTCAGATAATGGCACTTCCTTTAAGAATGATGAGGTCCATGAGCTATGCAATAAATTTAAAATAAACCATCATACAGCCTCCCTGTATTACCCTCAAGCTAATGGGCAGGCTGAAGCAACAAACAAGACGTTGAAAGCTATTCTCCTCAAAACGGTAAAAGAAAACAAACGAGATTGGCATTTAAAGTTATATCCAGCCTTGTGGGCCCACCGAACCTCAATAAGAACACCAATAGGAGCAACTCCTTTCTCATTGGTATTTGGAGTAGAAGCAGTTCTCCCACTTGAGGTTGAAATACCCAGTCTCCGCATCTCACTACAAGGGATTCTTGGATGAAGAAGCTTATAGAGAAGCACATCTCTCCCAACTAGAAAGCCTAGATGAGGCTAGATTAGACGTTGAATAGTGGCATAGAGTTTATGCTGACCGGATGTGCCGGCAGTATAACAAAAAGGTCTATGAATGAGAAATATATGAAGGAGATCTAGTTCTAAGACTAGACAACTAGATCGATAAGAAAACCGGTGAAGGAAGGAAATTCCGCCCAAATGGTTGGGCCCATACCGAGTCATGAAAGACTATGGAAATGGTGTGTATCTCTTATGTACACTAGAAGGCGAGGAATTCAACGAAATAGTCAATTCCTTGCATCTTAAATGATTCTATGCATAAACGACCAACACTATTTGTATAATTATATCTACATCACATATTCATGTAGTTAGGTTCATTTTGTCCACTCGTTTCATAAATTTTTGTGATCAAGGAACTTATTCGCAAGCAATTCATTACAAACTTCTATTGGTATTAGCAGAAGCATTTGAATCATACTTCTTCATTTGTCATAACATCATCAACCATTTTAGAATCATTTTATCAACTAAAGCTACATATGACAAAGCCTTAACGGTAGCCATGCCAAGGCCTCGCATGCTTGTTCTCACTTTTGGTTTCTTCCTAGGGTAGGTGTCTTACCTATGGTCTATTCTAGAATCTTCATAGTGTCACATCTATCCCGTATATATATCTCTTTGAAAATAAGAACATACCGACATTTTGCTCAAATAAATAAGTCAAATATAGATCAAACAAAAAAATTATTTTTACACATTTCCTTTCCCTATCAACCTTCGTTGATGAGCTTGTGTCTCTTACTAGTGACGCAAGGTTGGGAAAGGATGGGAATGCCCTTACTCGCTTTGTGTCTTGTCCATGGTGATAAGCCCATGCTTCCTACTAGAAGCATGGGGCAAGGTGCAGGGGGTTCTCTTGACAAAAAATGTTGAAGGTCATAAGCAAATAGTTCAAATAAACCTTTGAAATCTTGAGTCGAAATGAATGAATCAGATGTCCAAAATTCCAAGAGAGTTCAAAACCTTGAAAACCAGATTTTGTCAACCATGTGGCCATCTACGGATCTAAGTCTAGATAAACTGCAAAGCAAGTTGCATTCTAAACTATGGAGTCACTTGAGTAGAATAGGTTTGTAGCGTCCTAATTTGGTTCCATCAAATATTTGTCTATCTCTCATCACTACCATTCAACAAATTTCATAGCTTGTGCCCTTTCTAGCTCTCGGTGGTGAGCCCTCACATCTTACTAGTTGTGTGGAGTTAGGAGTGGGGAAAGTACATCTGCTCATCATACCAATTTATCATCTCATTTTGTCAAAACAAATATGAAGTACCGGAAAATTGCTTATAGAAACTAAAGTTCAAGATCACAAGTGTCTGCATTATCATATATCAGCATTACGAAATACAAAAAGAAAGAAAGAAAGCATTTGTATCATTTGTTCTCCATTGCATACATTCTAAAAGCATATAAAAACAACATTATAATTTACATGTGGAAACGAATCACAAAATCCTAGACACCAAGAGTCTGATCCAAAAAGAAGTATATATATATATAATCAAGTTTTATATACAATGCCATCATGCACTAGGCATGGTCAAAATGCTCAATGAGCCCGGGAAATACAAATAAATCGTATAAACAATCTACGAGTCACTACAAAAAGAGTCAAATGGCCACTCAACCCCTATGAGATCCCTCCAGGTGCATGACCACGTCTAGTACCCCGGCTATGCCAGCGCTCAATGTACCGAGGGCTCATGGTCCCGAGGAGCAATCGTAGCCTCATTATGAGAGTGACTCCTCATCGTGCGCTCCACTATCCTATATCCGACCAACTCGGCAGGAGGGTAGTCACCATCTTGGCCACATGCCAGATAGGGGCAAAAATGTAGGTATGCCTACCGCCGCCGAAGGCTCCCTTGCATCCATCGATAGCTCAAAAACGCGAGTCCTCTCCATGGGGATCATCAGGGTATCAAGACATACCTGAAAATCAAATCTCACCACTCATCAGCAGTCTCTACAAGCAAAGGAGAAAACAAATTAGAAATAATCAAAAGATAGAAAAAAATGAAAAAAAGAGAGATAACAACTAAGACAATCCTAGCTAAAAAAATATATATTAAAAGAAGAGTGACAACTCACTCGGATCTCCGGGCCTCCAAGAGGGATCCCTAGGATCAGCGCCTCACAGATGTCGCCGCCGACTAATGTGCTCCTCCCGTGTCTAGAGAAACATAACATCCTGCTACGGACTCATCCTCCCCGCCACCTAGGTCCTGAGAGGGTGGCTCCTCTGAGACTAGAGTCACCCTCTCCACACTCTGCTCTGCCCTCTCGGCCTGTAAGATCTCTTGAGTGTCATGCCACTCGGGATTGCTGTCCTCCTCTCCACCCGACTCGCTAACCTCCATATCCTCGGTCTCCTCCTCCGTCTCTCCCCCTGTGAACTCCTCAGACTCGAGTCTATATCAATGGGGTTGTCGCTATGCTGGGCAGGTTGTCGGTGATCCAAGTAAAGGTGCTTGAGGAGCACCGGCTCTCCCTCGAGCATGTATACCCGCCTAGCTGCAATAGGGATGCTAGGAGTAACAACGGTCCAACCCCGGCCTCTAGGACCTCCCCTAGCCTCCCGAACTGATCTGAATATTGGCACCACTGGGGAAGCATAATAGCGTAAGCAAGGCCAAACTGCTGAGGCACTCGGTCAAAAGGGTGTGTCTCTACCTTCCCCGTCCTATCCACAAGTTGCCCTGTAGTAGAGCAGAAATAAAAGTAAGGGTCTCCTCGCCCCATAACCCTGCCATGGCCTAATAAGGTGTGGCCTCCATATCATCAGTGGTCAGGGAGGCAACTAGCTGGTGAGGTGCTCTAAGCACCGACATCTCTGTCCATCTGGCTGCCCTCACGGCTCCGAGATCCGCCACCTCTACACCTCTCCCATAAGGGATGATACGCTCATAGACCTAGCTCATACCTGGTGGTCGGATGGCTCAAATACTTTCCCCGTAAGCAAACCACCTCTAGACAAATCATGATAGGTGGTCCTAAGAATATCGGCTCCTGAGAATAAATCCGCCATGTGCCTCAATCTGTGCAATAATAGGGGACCAACAATAGAGTAAGGTGTCCCCTCCCTTGTCCCCGATCAATCTCAAGGCAAGGATCCCCATAATAGCCTGACTGAATCAAAGGGATAGGCAAGCTAGGAATGGAATGGACCCTCACCCCCTTCTTCGAACCAGTGGAGATAACTATGTCTCCCATGTATGTAGCCCACTGTGCTATCTGAGCCCGTGACCCTGCTATCTCAAGTGTAAGCCGTCTCCCGATGATCAGGACTCCCAAGATATGGTAGACATCCTCCAGGGTGATAGTCCACTCACCCCTGACTCCTAGAAATTGGAAAGTGTTCCGATTAGCATCCCAATACGAAAACAGTCACAAAGTATGTGACTAGAAGGTGCGACATGAGGAACCCGTGATATACGTAATATGTCGGCCCTCTGAAGAGTATCTTGCTCATCTTGAGAAAGTGCATCCAACACTCGCTTGGAAGCCAATCACACACTCTCTCTCGGCTCCATCTGATATATTCCTCCTTCTTCTACATACACCCAAAAACATGTAAAACGGAGTAAGTTAGTATTCAAATTACATTGGAAAAATCATTAAAGCAGGTAAGAATGCTAGAAATGCAAAAATGAATTCAAACAAGTGTTATTTTGGCATTTTGTAAGGACTGCCCCTAGGCGGGGCGGCGGTTCTATAACCACCGCCTTAAAGGGCGGTGGTCCTGTAACCACCGCCTTGATCAAGGTAGGTGGTGGTCGTGTAATCGCCACTGCTCAGGGCGGCGGTCGTGTCCCGAATTTCCAAACGGGTCACGTGCCCTAAAAATGCCTAAAAACACAAAAAAATGACTATTTTGACTAAAACAAAGCCTACCCATTAGGTGCCCCCCCTAAGTGACCCTATTAACACCGACATTTTCAAAAATAATCCCCCCATGACAAAGATTTCATCATTTTAACATTTTAGGGGTAAAAATGTTAAATCAAGAAGAACTAACTTGTGATCTCGCGGGTCGATGTTCCACTCGCGGAGGCATGATCACTATCTCGTCATGAACATTTTGACTATACTCTCAAAAAAACCATCACCGTGGGTCCCAGAGCTCAAAATCAATCAAATCAACACGCGCAAATGAATAGGAAAATGGGCCCATTTTTACATATATAACATCTTGACTCGTTTTGAATGCCCTTTTCGCAGGTTTGGAGTGCCGACGGAGGTAAGTACTTATCCCCACGCAAATGGTAAGTCCTCATTTCATATTATTTTAGTATTTATTTTTTGATTTATTTTATCTATCTGCACTTGAGTCCTCTTTTCATTTTGTAGGTAGCGGAATTTTGGATGGCATCATTTCGACACACGGATGTGTCAGGTATAATTTCTAACTTCCCATTTTGGGACCACCATACTGACCCACCGTTTTACACCTCTTCATGGCTAAAATGCTTCTCCGAGGGGGCAATATGTACGTACCCAAAATTGTAGGGTACTACACCATCGGGAACAATGTTACACATGCCCCAATGATGATACAGGTCTCCTCACAAGGTGTTCGGGATCCGAAAAGCTCTCCAAGTATGCATTAACATCCTCGCATGTCCCGCTTAGCCTCCGCGTGCTTTTTTTTTTTTCCCTCTTTTCCTTTGCATTTTGGTCTTTAGTTATGAAACCGCCGCCCGCCTAGGCGGCGGTCTTGTGGGGCGGCGGCGTTCATGTAACCACCGCCCGCTCAAGGTGGCGGTCCTTCACGCGCTTTTCCGAAAACGTGCTTTTAATCGCGACTCGCACGTAATTTTCAACTTTTACCAACTTTTCCACCGCCTTAGCTTGTATTGATGATTTTGGTTCCCTGAATAGTGTTTCTCCATTGTTTATCAGAAAGAGTTCAAGTTGGATTTCACCTTTGGGTAAATGGGAATTCTATAAATAGCTAATTTGTGCTCAAGCAAAAGGCCCTCAAAATTGCCTCTCATCTTCTTATTTCAAGCTTTAGTCTTTCAGCTTCTTGCTTAGGAATTGTATTAGTTTTATTCATTGCGATGCATAGTTAGTGTTGTTTTTTACACGTTTAGAAGCCACATAATCTTCTTGTGCTAGTGTCATTATCGTTTCATGCAATCAATTGAAGTAGGATAGTTTCATTTTCATCTAAAACCATTAGAGTTGCAGGGTTTTGTTCACAAAGAAGGTTAAGTTTCAGGTTTTGGATGTTTTGTGTTGTATGACTCAATAAATCCCACTAGGAATTGCATAAGCCAAGCTTTGTTCTCTTGCGCTATCCCTCTCCTACTCACATTGTATTCAGTCTACATCCAAAGCTGCCATTGTTCCAATACCTACTTCGTTGATGCTAGCATTACACACTTTTCTGGATTCACGTGAGCACGAAGGAACGAGGAGACCACACTGAGGGGACAAAGCCACACACAATCGGATTCGCCACTGTTCTACAAAATCTAGGTTCAAGCTATCAAAGTTTTAGTTAAAACATATCAAATAGAGTAGTGAATCATTTCATTTCAGTTAATCTTGCTTTCGATATTTCGGGAAGTCAGGGGATTGATAGTTTCTGAGAAACTATGATTCATTCCTCACTTTTGAGGTAAGATCGGGGTATTTCAAGTAAATTAGATCAGCTTAATTGATTATTTAGAATAAATTCCCAAATGCACAAGTAGCAGTAGCTATACTCGGCTACTTTGTTTGTTTTGAATTTTCGTTATTAGCTTAGTTGTCATTTGCTAGATATTAAATAATCGCTTCTTTCAATTCTATTTAAATAGTTGTTATCTTAATTTCACAAATATTCAAAAAATACAAAAATAGAGAATTTAGATATATGTCTGTAGATATACTTTGCATAATTAGTTTACTTTGCTTTAGTTAGATCTATATTATTTCTTTTGTATGACAATCACGGGACCTAGGGAGCCCAGAGAATACGTATTCGAACCAATCGTGCCTCAACCCAATCTTGTTGCAGCAATAATTGACATAGACCAAAACCTTAGAATTCAAGTCTTCCAGCAACAATAGACCTACAAGAAATTAGCGCACAACTAAGAGGATTAAACATAGAAGATGACAAAGCGCATACGTTTTGGTCAAACCAGCCAAACTACAGATTACCCTAGATAAATATCCACATGACTGTAGAAGGGCTTGAAAGAGAGCAAACGTTCGGTTGTGATCCTTTGGTCCCACAACCAGACGCAGGAGACATTCTCATTGACATAGACACTAGCTTAAGAATTCAAGTTGCTAGAATGCCTGTAAGATACTCTGAGAAGATTGCACAACTTTTAGTTCTAAATATAGAGGCCAAAAAGGCATACGACTACTGATACTAGGGGTTAGGGATTGATTCTCGCACATGACCATAGGAGGTCCACAATGACCACAAACTTACGGTTGTGATCCATAGATCCCACAACCCAACGAGCCCATAGGACAATCAAACGTTGATACTGGTTTACGCACATTAGTATTTAGATCCTCTCCACTTCCACCAATTATTATCACACAATTATCCTCACTAGACGTAGCAGCCTAATCAAGCTCGTGGATTTCTCGGACTAGACCAGAGAATCACCCATAGAATCCATCATATCCATCATCCATTTTCATGACCCCGTCAGAGACATATACAAAGCACCCATAGGTTATCTTTCGCGTATCCCACAACCTATGAACGGATCATGTCGAGCTCGATATTGATTGGAGCCTTTGCCAACTCATCCTCGCCGACCGATCTATCACACCCGCTTTAGGTTAGGAGGGCCTTCTTTGCCTTAGATTCACAAATTCCATTAGTGCGTGTCGAAGACATGAGATTGCCTAATTAGTTTGTCCATACCCCACGTGTATTCCATCCCCATCGGTTATCTTGGCACGACCTCCTGGAGGTCGGGTACGAGGAAGGGTTACTTGTAGATTCCCATGCTCCTCGTCACTTTTCCATCATACAAATACTGTGCCAATTTCCAAAAGAGGTAGAGGGAGAAGCAATTTTTTTATAATGTAGCATTACTCCTGGCATGGTTTAAGATGAAAAGTGAATAAATGTGTCCTTATGACAATTTTCCCTTGCCTTTAATGTAGAATAATTTTTTTGATTCGTAAAATGGATTAGGGATGCCAAAAGATGAACATTAATGCAAACATACATACCCTCCAAGTATATAAGAGAGGGGGAGGAGGGAGGCAAGGAGAGGGGAGAGGGAGATACAAAAGGAGATAGGGAGAAGGGAAGAAGGTGGGATCCGAGGGTGTGAGTGAGAGAGGGAGAGAGATATAGAGGGGGAGAGAGACGGAGTGGGACAGAGAGAGGGAGGGAGGGAGAGGGTGTGATTAGGTGAGAGGGATGGATGTTAGGAAAATCCTATGTTAGTGCTCACATTGTGTTAGTGGTGAGCAATTTTATTATGTGAGTTAGTTATGTGTGAAAAATAGATTAAGTTAATATATTAGTGTAAGTTGTTAATACAACTTCCTAAGGAGATTGTGGAGTGATTATAGGAATGTGAGGTTTTAGGACAACTGCCTATATCATGTGAGTGTTTATAGGAGAAACACTTTTTATTTTTAATGTTGAGATGCAAATATAATTTTTGTATGAATTGAATAGTACAACAAAAGAAGCTTTGTTATTTTATGTTCTATTTATGACCAAATCTGCCGATTCCGTCTCATTTGGTATCGTAGAAGGTATGGGTATAGGAGAGTATGTGAAGGACTGGATGAGAAAATAATATTTTGTTGGAAATCTTGTAGTATTAGTAGCTTCTTAGGTATTTTGGCCCTGTGCTTCTCTAGATATTTCTTGTCGTATTATTTATTGTTGTGCATTTTGCATTTGTAATATGTCAGTAATACATTCGATGTGTTGGGCACTCTAAGGATCAACTTTTTCAAATTTTCTAGAGAATTGTAAATTATAACCTTCCTTTGAGGCTTTGGACATGTCAAACACCACAAAACCTCACCATTCACTGCATATTACTTTAGAATTTCTATCGTAAGACCTTTGAGTTTGGAGAAATGACATGTAATTATTTTCTTCATACAAATCTAATTACGTTTGTAGGGCTATTGGTTTCCGCATTATACATAATATCATCACTTATGCTCCAAAATCATTATTGATTATCGCACTCATCTCATGGATTTACAACCTTCTAAAAGTTAACAAATATATGCGATAGTTTCTAGATCCTACACATGTTTTTGTCATATGCAAATGCCAATTCATGAATCCCCAACTCAATGTCTTGTTTGGGCTCGCTAGTCAAATATCATCCATACATGTCATAGAAGGATACATGGATTTAAACGACTTATGGTGGACTATTTTGAATGAGATAACGCCCTTATGCTTAGGTTATTTTAAATTTTGTTATATAGTGTCTATTGATCATTGCTCTTATGACGTGTGATGTCATGAAAATTACGAAAATAAAGTCTAACATTTACCTTTTCAAGCCAACGAGGAGGATGATAGAAGTTAGGTAGTCGTGTTATCAATCATTTAACCAATATTGTTTGTGAAATATCATCCATACCATTTTTAACCTTATCAAATGAAATTTCTTCTTTCCTATGTGGTCACACGTTATTATTTAAGGTTGGTTACTTGTGTCATGAAAATTGTTCCTTCTATATACAACTTTCACAAGAATTGAATTGAATTTTTAAATATATGTTTTGTACAATATTTATCATTTGTTTATATTGTGATACTCTTGGAGAGAATGTGTTGTGCAGGTGCTTTCTCCAATGAAATAGCAAACCCTTTTCTAATGTATTTACTTGAGTGCAAATAGAATAAAATTTGGAATCAAAATAGGAATCCTATGAAAGTAGTGATGGTATAATCCCTAAAAAAATTGCTTTATACATGAATAATTTTCTTTATGAATAAATTTAGATAGATGTGATGATAGATGAATATTGAAAATTCTCATTTCAAGATGAGAAGGCTCAAGTCATTGACGCTTCCTAAAGTCAATAACGGGGTTTGTACTATAATACCAATTCTTAGTTTTTTTGGACTCTCAAGACCATACATCCGAATGAATGGGTTGGTGTGTTTTTCAACACTAAAAACTTGGAAAAAAATTTAACTACACTTGATTGTATGGGTCGTGTATTTTTCAACACTAATTCTTTTTCAAGAGTTAAAAACTTAAGCAAATATTTGAACCGCACTTGTGCCACATGGCATCCGATGGCCATGAATGAGGAGAATAGCCTTCACCCACAAACAAGTGCTTAAACCAAAGTTATTTGTTGTAAGTGGTGAACAATTTTATTATGTGAGTTAGTTAATGCGTGAAAAATAGATTAAATTAATATATTATTGTAAGTTGTTAATACAACTTACTAAGTAGATTATGGAGTGATTATAGGAATGTGAGGTTTTAGGACAACCCATCTATATTGGGGTGAGTGGTTATAAGAGAAACACTTTTATTTTTAATGTTGAGATGCAAATATAATTTTTGTGTGATTTGAATAGTACAACAAAAGAAGCTTTGTTATTTTATGTTCTATTTATGAACAAATCTGGTGATTCCATCTCATTTGGTATCGATAAGGTATGGGTATAAGCGAGTATGTGAAGGACTAGATGAGAAAAGAATATTTTGTTGGAAATCTTGTAGTAGTATTAGTAGCTTGTTAGGTATTTTGGCATGTGCTTCTCTCGGATCTCTCTTGTCATTATTATTTTTTTGTTGTGCATTTTGCATTTGTAATATATTACAATACATTTAGATGTGTTGGGCACTCTAAGGATCAACTTTTTTCAAATTATCTAGAGAATTGTAAATTATAACCTTCCTTTTAGGCGTTCAACATTTCAAACACCATCAAACCTCACCATTCACTACATATTACTTTAGAATTCCTATCGAAGACCTTTGAGTTTGGAGAAATGACATGTAATTATTTTCTTCATACAAATCTAATTCGTTGTAGGGCTATTGGTTTCCACATTATACATAATATCATCACTTATGCTCCAAAATCATTATTGATTTTTGCACTCATCTCATGGATTTACAACCTTCTATAAGTTAACAAATATATGCAAGAGTTTCTAGATCCTACACATGTTTTTTCCATATGCAAATGCCAACTCATGAATCCCCAACTCAACATCTTGTTTGGGCTCGCCAATCAAATATCATCCATACACGTCATAGAAGGATATGGGGATTTAAACGACATATGGTGGACTATTTTGAATGAACTAATGCCCTTATGCTTAAGTTATTTTACATTTTTTATAGTGTCTATTGATCATTGCTGATATGACGTGTGTTGTCATGGAAATTACGAAAAGAAAGTCTAACATTTACCTTTTCAAGCCAACAAGGGGATGATAATAATTAGGTAGTAAGGATAGCAATCATTTAACCAATAGCGTTTGTGAAATATCATCCATACCATTTTTAACCTTATCAAATGAAATTTCTTCTTTCCTATGTGGTCACACGTTATTATTTAAGGTTGGTTACTTGTGTCATGAAAATTGTTCCTCTATGTACAACTTTTACAAGAATTGAATTGAATTTTTAGATATATATTTTGTACAATATTTATCACTGTTTTTATATTGTGATACTCTTAGAGAGATATGTGTTGTATATATGCTTTCTCCAATGAAATAGCAAACCCTTTTCTAATATATTTACTTGAGTGCAAATAGAATAAAATTAAAAAGCTATGTTCAACCTCATCAAAATAGGAATCCTTGAAATTAGTGATGATATAATGCCTAAAAAAATTTGCTTTGCACATGAATAATTTTCTTTATGAATAGATTTAGATAGATCTGATGGTAGATGAATATTGAAAAATTCCCATTTCAAGATGAGAACGCTCAAGTCATTGACATTTCCTAAAGTCGATGTGTTTTCAACACTAAAAAACTTGCAAATTTTTTAACTACACTTGAGTGTATGGGTTGTGTATTTTTCAACACTAAAAAAACTTGCAAAAATTTAAAAACTCAAGCAAAAATTTTAACAAAGGTGTGCCTTCTATAGCAGAGCCATCATTAGAACAAAGGTGGGCCTTCTATAGAATAAATTATAGTTTCAAACCAAGGTTGGCCTATTAGTATACAGGTCAAAGAAATTTGGGATTCAATAAAGAATTAATTGTGTGTGTGTTATTCTCCTGTGGTTGTCTTTGAAGATGAAAGGTGAGGCTCCCAATGTCTCTACCACATAAGCAGCTATCCAAGTTCAAGGCATTACTAATGTCTCCACTGCATTACTAATTGGTGGATGTATGCTGATTACTGTGGGAATCTTTGTTGTCATTGATCTTGGATGAGGCTAGATCTGTGTCAGCGCAAAATGTATCCCCACCCTTTTTGTTTATGGATGAGGGGAGAGAGTACTGTCCCATAAGGTCACTGTAAATTATGCAATTCTACCTAAGATTATGAGTGAAAAATCAAAATTCTCAAGGAAAATTGAACAATATAATTAGAGACATGCCTCACGTCCAAAATGCTTCTAAAATCTAGTAACTAGGCTATATATTCAAACTTTTCTGTGTGGCCCTCCATACTGGGATGCAAATTGTATTGTATTTGCAACACTTTAGTTAAAAGAGAACTGAAGGGCATTGAAATCTTTAAAATCAGACTCTGCGGAGAAAACCAAAGTTATCTATTGGAAGTCATCAAAGGTTGTGAGGTGCTGCTAACAATCTTGCTAGCCCTAGTGTTTCTCCAAAAGAATTCACCTACACAAATTTAATACTTTCCTAGTTGTAAAATTTCAAAAGCAATTACTGTTGAAGCACTATAAATAAAGTGGGTTTGGTCGGTTGGCATCAAATCCATATGTAATAATTAATGTGTTTGTGTTCAAACCCACTTGGATTATCCTTGGGAATTATGTGGTAAACTAAGAAACTCAAAGCATGTCTAACCTTTATTGGGGTGATGGTGTAAACCACATACTCCAGTACTTCAAAGGTAATTGCTAATGCCACACTCTTTTGAAGAAGCATGAGTCTACCTGAAAACCAGGGGAAAATGACAGTAATCATTCCAGTTGAAACCTGTATTCATTTGGGTATTGTTATAAATAATTTATGCATGAAATATTACCAGACCTTTATGGGAATAAACTGCACACATGCCATTCTAGACCCCTGATGTTGCATCTGCTAACAAATGCACATCTTGTGGATGAATGCTTTGCGAAATCCATTTTGGGATTAATAATGTCTCTACTCATACTGCATTACCAATTAGTTCATAAGGCCACTCAACCTTCAATGCGTCACAATGTCTCTACCACATAAGCAACTATTCAAGTTCAAGGTATATACAACCAGTGGATTATATCGAGGAGCAGTCATTCAATTATATTGTTCTATTCAACAAAGAAATTCAGAAACTATCAAATTCCCAATTGAAATGAATTTCCTCAAAGAAAACTGACAGCCACTTAAAAGGTCCAAAAAAACCACTTTGTCATTCAACCTGCACAACTGGAAACCACAAGTCTAGAGAAAGAATTGGGCATTGATTTGAAGGTAAAATGGCCTAGAACAGAGGTAGATTTTGGGATGGGTACTGTATAAAGAAAAGCATTCACGGTTGGGATGAATTGAACAAAGTAATAACATCTTGATCAATAATTATTGAATCTCAACCCTCGACAGGGCATTATAACTCATAACACACCAATACATTATGATAATGCATTATGTGTTCACATCATGTTAATTATAATGCATTTATCATAATGTATTATGCTTTCAGATCACTATCAATCAATAGCTAATGCAAAACATTTACCTTTCATAAAAATCTAACATTTCCGTTTTTAAGCTTATGTCTTCTAACGACTGATGTGTGTGCTGAAAATGATTGACCCATAGATCTTCAAAAATTGAAATACCCATAGAAAAAGCCCTATAAAACCATAGGAAACAAACTTGAATGACAGATCCTATTTGAATATTGTAGGAAAACTATAAATGAGGTTAATTAAAAATATATATAGTGCAGAAATAAGAGCATAAGTAAATGCTTAATCATAAAATTCAAAACGTGTAATTTATGAGAGCATAAAATGGAGTTAATACTAAAGAAAATTTAAAAACAAGGTATATAACCACTCACTTATAAACACCTCATTCTACTAGAAAATTAAGAGACAAATATTATATACTATATATTAAATAATATATTTTATTAATTATCTTCTTTTGTTATTGTTGTTGTTTCCCTTTTACAAAATATTCCCCGGAGGTTTGTTATTTAATGGTATGCAATGTTGATAGCTTTAAAATAAGTTCCCCAGAATTTCCAAAAGTAAAAATGGTTATTGTGTATTGCATTCTCTTATTTAACGAATCTAGAGGAAATGTGAGATTCTATTAACTGCAACACCAAATAGCAAAAGTTTATTCAATTCCTTTTTAAATTTTTTTGGAAAGTCCACTCCTTATTTTAATAAATAATAAAAGAGAGATTTAGTATATAACCATTCCACTTATAGACACCTAATTTTGCTACGAAAAACCTACTTAAATTTCACAAGTGCGTTGAAATGGACGGTGCCTGCGCTGTCTCCCTAAAATAATCTTCTTATTGTAATGTATGCCAAATGCTCGCGAATACCAAATTTCACAAGTGCGTTGAAGTTGAATTTTACAACAACCTGTAACAATTCTTCGCCATTAAGAAATTGAGGATCTCATTAGACTTTTATTGGATTACAACTCTGTTTTTATCAAATGTGTCAAAACCCACAACTGGATCTACTTTCAGGGGAAGAAGGAACGCTTCATTCCTAGTGTAAGAACCTGCCACCATTCTTTGTCATTAAGGAATCAGGGTCTCATTAGACTTTTATTGGATTGCAACTCTGTTTTTACCAGACAGTAATAACAATTGCCGAATAATCAAACTGTAATCAATTGCATTGTGATTGTCACTAAAATACATCATATGTTGGCATAAGGATGGGCATATCTGATGCTTAATTGGTATGCTTAATAGATATTCTCATAAAGCTTATTCACCAGGTATATGACTATTTTTGACAAATGTTTGAAATATTAGACTCTTAAATTAACAATTTTCTGGAAAACATTCTTCAATTTTTCAAATGAAATACCTGTCAAACGATTGGAAAAGTTATAAATCCTTTATTCTCCTAAAAATACTCTATAATGTATATATATTATTGAACTGCACAGATTAACAAACTATTATACACTTGAAAAAATAAGTTCTGCCCCTTTCAATTTTCCATGGGGAAGTCATTTTCTGATATGGGACGGGAATGCCATTAAATTGAACTATCAGAAACATTGGATCATAATGAATATAAATCCGTTCAGAAAAGAGGAGTACACTTAGTCTCTAGTAATTCCAGAGGAAGAAACTGATAAGGAACAAACTGAGACTTGGCCACCTGTAAGAACCGAATTTGGCTGTCTGCTGATGAAAGAATTTTTGTGGAAGTAAAACATAGGGCACAACAGAGGAGTCCAAATACCAGACTCCAAGAGATGGCGGTTCAAGAAAGCATGCAATTAAATTAGTTCAGCATTTTTGGGTAAACTTGCTCTGCAAATGGGACAGGTATTATTCATGTCCAGCCATTGGAGAAGACAGTAGGTATGAAACACATGCCTTTGATGGCACGGCATTTGCATTGCATATTGCCCCTGTTGAAAATCCTCGATACATATGGAACATTCACACTCGTCAGAAATTTTTATTGTGGGTAGCAGCTCCAATGATTCTCTGTCCGCCCCCGAATCTGCCTCTTCTTCCTCTTCCTCTTCCTCTGCCTCTTCGTCCTCCTCACACACTTCCACACTTGTTTGGTGCAAGTGGCCATAGAGCTCTGTGAACATGTCAACAATTTTGCTGCGATCTAGGTCATTTGAAGAATCTCCGATTGATCTATCGAATTCGCCAAGGAAGACTGCGAATTCGTCTAAAAAAGAAGTTATGGGCGGGTTGTAATTTATCTGGTAGAGCAGAGCTAACCGTTGTGGCATATCAGGGACTTCAAACAGGCTGCGAACATTCTCATATCTCATAGACATTCGAACTGTGAGATCAGAAATGTTCTGTACAAGGGCTGCAACATCATCCGCCATTGTTGGTTGCTTGAATATGATACAGTGAATGGTCTGTTAATTGACGAGAATACGGTTCTTTTAATTGACGAGAATGCGGTTCTTTAAATTGACGGGAATGGCGGTTCATTAAATCGGGCCAATTTTTCTATTGTTAGGTCGAAAGCTTTTTCTTATTTAAGTTATATCCACAATTAAGGTTTTTTTCCCCTATTTATAAAAATGACATAAAAAGAACACCGCCATTGTTTTGGGTCTATTAATAGAATTCGCTATATTTAAGATGCCTACTTTAAAACTTGATTACAACCATTTAATTTAATTAAATATAAGCTAGATTTATTCATCTTAAATATAGCCGCAAAGAATTTCCTTATTTTGTTTACCTATTAATGTGTGCTTGCCAATGCTTTTTCCTATTTATATAAACATGGTACACAATTAAATTAATTTTTTTAAATGAAAATGAATAAAAATATACAAAAGTATAATACATGACAACCAATATAGCAAGAGATACAAGAATATTAATAACAAAACTCGTTGCACAAAAAAGAAACATCAATAAATAAAGAGTAATTCAACGCAAAACATTAGATAGATGAATATGGTGCTTTCGTGAGCTTTGATATTCCTTATCTACTTTAATAGGTTCTCATGATGTAGAAGAATTGATTGCATACCTCGCTCCATGGAGGAGAACCGAATAAATTTTGTGGATAATAATTGTCTAAGGAGTAATGTTGTTAAAGAAGCAAGATTGATATCTATTTTTCCAAATATATTTTTAATTACTATTTGTCTAAAAATTTCAAAAATCACATTATTTATATTCCCAATCTAGGAAGAGCTTTTTTCCATGAAAACTTACTTGAAAATAAGGTTAGCACATCAAAATAAATTTGATTTAGATCAATTTGGCTAAATTGCACTTCCAAAGGATATACATGATAGTTTCTTTGTTATTATAGAATGGGCGAGACAATTTAATCACACACAAAAACCCAAATCTATTTGCAATTAGAAGCGGCTCCACCAAATTGAGGAGTCGGGAAACTTATCATGTGCCTTATAGAAGAGTCTTTCCAACTAATTAGCTAAGATGTTTCATCCCAAGCTTTCCACAAGCCAATCATCGGTGGGGAACCGTTGATTTTAATTTTTTATCATTTAGTATTTATTATGTATATTGGTATGCTCCCATTTGGCTTTTGTTGTTGCAAGTGAATTTTGTGTCTAAGGAGAACTTTCCAAGGTTCATTTCTAAAAATATTCCTATCCATTTGAAGGTAAGACATGTCTACAAATCAAGGTTCTATGATACCCATCCCACCCTTGTGTTTGGGTTATGTACAAAGATTTGAAGATATCACTATCGCTCCTTTCGACCATCTCATTTAGCCCAAAGGAAGCGTTTGACCTTTTGAATCGATATGAAGATCCCTTGATAGACTAATATTACCATTTCCTATCAAGCTAGATATCGAGAAGGCCTTGGTATGAGAAAGCTAGATATCGGAAAGCAAGCATACCTTGTTATTCTCGAGCCTCCGTATTTGTTTATGGTGGCTCGCCCCAAAGAGTTCTATAGGCCGAGGAAGCATTGGGATGAATCCCCATATATATATATATATATCAATTTACTTGGCATGATCAAGAGATATAGATGGCACTTTGGAATGACTAGGCGATTCATTGAATGCGCGCAAGGATCGAGCAATGACAACCGCTTGGAATTTGACATCCTTCAAAGAAAGAATAGCTTGATACAAGAATTAGGGGAGCAATAGGACCGAGCACCATTATGTAAATCGTAGGGGGTATTTTGGTGGTTTCGCAGGTGCTTTCCCACATATAGATAGATGTGTCATGACCTAATTGGAACCCTAAACTATGGATATGGTGATGGGACAATATAAGAGTAGACCATGGGCCATGATGATATAATGGAACTTCGTCTATAGAAAATTTTTGTAGGCATCTAAAAGGAAGAATATTACAAGTGAGTATTAAAAGCGATAATAGTAACAATTTGAATAAACCAAGCCAAGGAGAAAATTTAATGTCCCAATTGTTAATTATTTTATTGAATTTATGAAGAAACCAATCATATTACTAAGAAAGACTTACTCCAATGCCAAAGGGGATCCTTAAGTATCTCATGACTTCCCCATCTTTCAACCTGTTTCCATTCTATTTAGCATTAATTATTTTTTATGCTTTTCAAGTTTAGATCCTGAAGCCATGAAGTATAATTCTAGATCATGTAGGGCATAAAATAGTATGGAGTTCGATATAGTCCGGTGCTATATAAATCTTTGAGTTTATTTACAAATAATATAGAGTATTAACAAGAATTTCATCATTATTTTGATTCCATTAATAGAATTGAATATGCCCCACAATAAAAAAATCAAGACATGTACATTAATTTAATATTTTTATTTTTATCGTTAAATACTTTTGATTGGAGCTATGAACTGTAGGGGTTTGTGGGGCTCCACCCTACAATAATGTCCTCGAGATAAGATATTCTAATTAAGACCAACACAAACCACCATGACCACTTGAGCCCACACGACGATGCAAATACCGCCACCGTCGACCAAACTACCTCAACCTACTGTGATGCAACACCCACCACCATTGGTAAACCACCCCAAGGGATCTCGCCCGATGGAATTTGAACCTAGGTGGATCTCGGACACAACCATCCATCTTAACCGATCCACCCAAACCCCATTGGAAAAATTTGGATGGTAAACACTTTTATTATACCAAGAGCTATGAATTGGAGTGGTGGAGGAGCACTTTCTCTAAGTGGGACGTGGGGGTGGGCTTGGGTCCTTAATGTCCACCAAACAATCCGCATTCGAGTACCTCGCTATATTCCGCTTGGTCCATATGGAGAAGTTCGACCCCTACCTCAAGGTGTCCCCATGACCACTTATTGAAAGCATCTAATGAACTCAATGGGAATGGAACTTGGGTTGATGATTACAAACTACTTGTAACTCACCAATAGCCCAAGACCTTGAGTTCAAATTTGGATGGTAAACGCTTTTATTATACTAGAGCTATGAACTAGAGTGGTGGAGGAGCACTTTCTCTAAGTGGGACATGGGGGTGGGCTTGGGTCCTTAATGTCTGCCGAGTGATCTGCATTCAGAGCACCCCACTATGTTCCGCTTGGTCCATATGGAGAAGTTTGACCCTACCTCAAGGTGTCCCCATGGCCACTTATTGAAAGCATCCAATGAACTCAATGGGAATGGAACTTGGGTTGATGATTACAAACTACTTGTAACTCACCAATAGCCCAAGACCTTGAGTTCACATGTACAATAAATTAGATTTCAACTATTTACATTATTTAAAAATAATTTAGATCATTCATCTTATATATTTTGGGTTTAAACAACTTATATTCATTAAAATTAATTTAGATTATTAATATTATAATATATTTTGGATTTAAATGTTTAAAACTTATATAAATGAAATTATAGAGACAATAGAAACCATTTGTCACTCTTTTTAGGGAAAGATCTCTTTCCCTAATTTATCTATCCAATTATCATACCCTTAATTATGTGTTCTCAAATGTTAGCATTATTAGTCCTTGCCCAAGAAGGTAATTACTATTGCAATCGATAAGACAAAACTATCAAATATTTGCAATGATGTCAACCAATCGACAATTACTTTATGTAAGATTCTAAAGTTTCTCATTTTAAAATTCAATATTTTAAAAACTTGATGCCAATAAGTTCTATTTATCAATTTTTTTGATAAATAAATATTTATATTACCATATTGAAAGGTGAACTCTAAACCATTAAAAGTACCCATATCAATAACAATTAAAACAATCTACAATCTTAAAATATTGCAATCCTCATGGTGTCAAAACCTTGTACTCCACTAAATATTTTTCATATATAATCTAGAGAAAAAAGGTGAAAATCATCCATTAAAAACACCCCTATCAACAATAACTAATATAATATCTAACCTAAAACAATTCAACCCTTATCTTTTATATTAAAGAATAATTTTATAAAATGATGGAATAAAGATATGTAGATCCTAGGTATGCATCCTAAAGATATAAAATAAATATGGAGTTCTTTCTTCACTTGATACATGCATAACCATGACCTCATAGAGGTGGGTAGAAATCATTGGCTCCTCAAGAGGTTAATGAGAATAAATATGTGTTTTTATCTTGTCGGTATGCACTCAAGTGTAATAAGTGATGATGATAAGGGAACAATGAAATTTTTTTCATTTGTGAATATTCATAATTAGGAAAATAGTAGGAATTATGGAATATGTATTTGGTTATTTTTAAGACTATGTAAATACCCACGTTTCACCCAAAATATCTACAAAAATAATTTGTCCCATGCGAATAACCAACATATTTATAATCCCAACATCTATTTTTTAATGGATAGTTGCATAATCAATGAGATGAGATTTAAAAACATTCCTAGATTGCCAAGAATTCTATGGAACCTTTGGTATCAATTGCTTAAATTTTAGGGAGAAAATTTTGAAATTTGATTAAATTCGCCACACACACACACACACACACACACATCAAAGAGACTAATCATTAAGAAAATGATTCAACATTTCAATTGCAAACAATAAAAAAATCAAGGTTTTCTCCCGCTAAAATGTTACGTTTACATCCTACAAGCACTTAGTGCAAGTAAGTATATTTAGTATTGATCTAATTAAAAACATGTTTTTTATCATTTCATACTTCTTTATCTCGCTTTTGTAAGTTAGGTTGTTAGTAATGCTATAATATATTAAAATATGTCATTTTTGATTTTACGATAACACTAATATATGTGCCTCATTACCGGTGTCATTTTTTTACATGTCGTATGATACTACAATGAATTATTCAATTTTCATCTCATCGCATCTAAATCATAAATTTTCTTACATGAAAATGGAAACTAAAAAGGGAACCTCAAGAAATGAAATCACGTGCAACGCCTCCTCTGCATTTGTAGACACGAGAATCACACACTTTGGGTAATTATCTAGTCTTGATTGTATACTTCTATTCATATGATTCCTAAGTAAGAAAAGTAATAATCAACCCATGTCTTTGGCCATCTTCTTTTGCTTTCTATTGCTAATTTTGGTCTTGCACACTCTCTTGCTCAATTTGATCTTTGACCCTTTAGTTTATCTCGAGTCTAGACACTAACGCCTAGTCGGACGTCAACGCCAGGTGCCCCCATCCCCTCTAGGTGCTTCTTGACCTCTTTTTACTTTACTCACCTCTTTTGGGTCATTTCTAGCCATTTGAGGACTTTATCTTTTTGGCAGTCGGCTTTTTTCTGTGGTTAATTATGAAATTCAAGCAAAGGAATCATATAAATATAAAGTTATGTGATCATAATAAAGGACCAAACACTAAGCATTATCCATCACCACCTAAGGTTGCATCCAAAGGCTATCAAAGGGCACTAAAGCATCTGTTCTAGCATCCATCACAAGGGACAAAGACTAGTTTTCGCATCACACTTCATAAGATAGGGGTTTATTCTATTCCACACACACACATCTATTACATTTTCGTATATCTAGTTACTTTCTCGCTATCAAGTGTGACACATACAAGAACCACGTAGGGAAGGAATCCACACACAAAAATACATTGGAGTGAAATGTAGTGAAGTACTCAATTATAATATCACCATTGTGATAGTTGAGGATAGTCTAACCCCTCATTCTACATATTTATTTTTTGGGAATTGATGTTTATTTGAGGGTTTTGCAGAGTCTATAATTCATTTCGGGTTTCAGTGAGCTTGATGATCTTGGTGTGACTTCATAGCGACAAATGGAGAACAAAAACAAACAACTTGTGATCGTGAAAATTTGGAGTTTCGAGAATTTTCACGGACTCGAGCACTTTTTTCTAGACTTTAGCGCCCGTGGGCACTCCTATCCATTTTTGGGTGCCTCTGTCCAACCTTTTCTTCCAATTCTATATTTTTTGAGTCTTTGTGCGACACTCCTATCTCTCTATTCACTTTTCAACACTTTTATACACTCCAAAATTTATTACGAATCAACTAAGTATCTTTTTCTCCTCCTTGAAATTAAGGTTTCATAATTTATTGCTTCGTTGCTCGGGTGTTATTTATGTACTTAATTGTTATTCATTTATTGTTGTTATATCATTTGGATTAGGATCATACATTTCATATTTTATCTTAATAATTTTGGTGAACCCGACCTTTGAATCCACCTTCTCTCCTTAGGATTTTACTTCTTATGCCCGTCACCCGTAGTGGTCGTTTTGGGTCTTTTGAGCATCTCGAGCTTCCTCCATCTTCCCGTAGGATTTCCAAATCAATGGATGACATCTCTACATCAATGGCTATGACTGAAAATCCCTTTATTAATTCCCACCATATTCCCCTTAACGAAATAGAAACATTTGATAGTGAAAAATCATATGATGAGGATACAAATGTTGATCAGGAACAATTAGAAAAGCTCAAAATTTTCAAAAAGATTTGTGTGATAATCCCTCTCATCTTCCACATATTTTACATGCCCTAATTACTACTAGAAATGCTCGTGATGCTTCGGTATCTCTTTTTGGCTATTCTTCGATTGCCATGGCCTCCTCCCAACCCATCCATAGTTCCACCTCCATTGCTACTAATACTGCTCGAATCTTACAACACCATGCTTCTAATGCACAACTTGGTACCTCCTCTAATACTCCTAATCTCACTTCTTTATATAAGGATCTCGTAAGACCTAGTTCGTTAACTATAATTGGCTACATCCTATGCATCTCCATCTTTGGATTCTACTTTTCTACTTCATAGCCCTTTTTCACCCGTTATATATGTATATCGGATGCCTTTGAATTTTTTTACTCCCAAGCTACTTATTTTCAATGGCCATGGTGACCCACAAGAGCATCTCCAAGCCTTTCATGTGGCATGTCTAGATTATGTAGATGATCACACTTTATTAACAAATATCTTTCCTCGCTATCTCCGATTATGCAATGCATTGGTTCTATGACCTACCTGTCCACTTAGTAACATCTTTCACGCATCTAGCCAATGCTTTTCTCACACATTTCTCCATCAATATCGGCTCTAAGATCTCATATGCTCAACTTACACAACTTAAATAAGGGTCTAATGAACATCTAGTGGACTATGTCTTATGATAAGAGAACAACCTAGCTAAGATGTCTAATGTTCTTGTGGACTCAGAGCTTTAAGATTTATTCATTTAGAGTCTATTACCACCTCTTCAGGAGAGTGTTATTTTTTAGATATCTTCATCATTTGATCAACTATGTTATACTCTTAAGCTATGTGAAACAAAACTCTTATAAATACACAAGCTTAAATATCAAGAGCAAGTGTCATCTTTGCACGATTTCAAAGTAAATAAATATTTAAGCCATCAACAACCAAAACTACCGACTCAAAATCAATATCAACATTGTATCTAACACCAAAGAGCTTCAATCAGAATCGCCTCTCGGTGTACACACATGAATTTAACTATCATTCCACATATTTTACTTCCAAAACTTGTTGAAATTAATCTTATCATGCTTCATAAGTTGAATTTTGATGGGGCCTCAAAAGGCAATCCTAGAGATTCTAGGAGGTGGGGGAGTCATTAGAGATCACAGAGGCTATTTTGTTGCTGCTTTTTCTGGAAAAATGGGTAGGCAAACTAATCACTACTCTGAAGCTCTTGCTGCTCTTTGGGGAATAAGGCTAGCCAGGATTGTAATATTTCCAATATTATAATTGAGGGTGATTCGCTGAACATTATCAATCTTTTAAACCAAAAACAACCCCCCAGTTGGTCAATCAGGGACTTTATTGTTGAAGCTACTGATATTTGCAAGAGTTTTGAAAATTTTGAAATCAAACATACCTACCGTGAAGGCAATAGTGTGGTGATGGTTTGGAAAATATTGGGGTTAATAATACTTTTCAAACTTGGTTAAGGGGTGACATTCTTCCTACTAAAGTAAATGATGACATCATCAAAGATTTGCATGACTTGGAACGTAATCACTAATAGTTGTAGTGTTGATGCTAAGGAGTGGCTTTTTAAGTGCAGAATGATGACATCATCAAATATTTGCATGACTTGGAGCGTCATCATTAATAGTTATAGGGTAGATGCTAAGGAGTGGTTAATTAATTGCAAAGTGAGGATTAATAATTACATCTCTTCACACGATTGGGAGGGCTTCAAAAGTAGAGTTGAGGATGATTCGTATAGTTTTCAAATTTTTACCATTGCGGGAAGAGGTAATATCACAGGAAAAATGGGGGGACCACCTTGCAAGACAGAGCCCACCCATAATCCAACATGGAAAGATGATACAGTTCTTTGGAACTATTTACAAAAGGGGGTCTCACAAACTTTATTGAAAAAGTCCAAGGTTTTGATCAGGATCTCTCAATTAAATTTTCTCAGGGATGGAGGAATCACGTGGTTGAGTACAGTAATATCAAGGTTGAGATTTCTGAGGAGCTTATTGCCCAGGTCACCGGGCTCAGTCTAGATGGAACCAAATTCTTCAACAAGCGCGTGGACAGAGAGGTGGAGGCTAAGAAGTTTCTTGATGAGGGGAGAATCTAGATTTTGTGATGGCTGGCATCAAACTTGCTTCTATTCCAGAGCCTTTTGCTGAGATCGCAAGGATGGTGGTAAGGTATGTTACTCTGGAGGGGAGATTTGTCACTATTCCCCAAAAGCACTTGATCTTCCTTAATCACTTCCGTAGAAACCTCACCATCAACTTTCCTCATTACTTGTTGAATTCTCTGGAGAAATCTGTTCTGGAAGTGCAAAACCACACTAGGGTTGTTCCCCTTCATCAAGGGTTAATACTTCTTATTCACCGCCACTGCTCACTCTACCCCGCTCGGATTCTGCTCCCCCCTGCCTCCATCCCTCCCCTTCCCGATAGGAAACTTGACATTGCTACCACTAGCAGGAAAAGGAAAGAGATGAAAACTAAGGTCCCTACTTCTCAGAGGGTTCTTAGAAGTCATAAAGACCTGGAGCTTGCTTGCAAATTTACTTGCACATTAGTAATCCAGTGGAGGAGCCTAAAGATGAGGACTTGTTGGTCAGAGTTGGAAAGATGGAAAAGGAGATTCAGGAACCTAAAGAGTGCTATTAGGGATATGGATAAAACTAAGGGCAAAAGGAAACTGCAAAACGATGAAGATGATGATATCACTGCTGAATTTTTCAAGAAGCTTCTATCTCTGGATGCCAGGCTTGGCAATGCAAAAGGGCGTAATGACTATATCCTCTCAGCTCTTAAAAGCATCTACAATTTTATCGAGCAGCATGTGCATAGTATTTGCAGTCTCAGCGGTATTACGAGGATATTTGGGGCTCCAAGGAGAACAAAGATCTTGCAATTGCCCAGGTGGATTTGAAAGACCCTTCCCAGGCCACCACCATTGCATTCTTCGTCTCGCTCCAAACGATTAAAGCCAAGATTGACCGGGCTGTCAAGTGATGTGGAGCTCTATTGCTGTTTACTGGTGGTGAAGTTGCTATTGACTGGCATTTTTGGTGCTATTTTTTGGCTGGGAAGACTAGTGGTGGTTATCTCTTGTTCATATTTTGTCTCTTCTGCTTTTATTCGGATCACTGTCTGTCTTGATCCTGTTTTGTTACTATATTGTATTATCTGGCTGTTGAGCCCCCTGATGTTGGATGTTTTGCATTTTTAGGGTTGGTTTTTCCTCTTTTGGTATCTGGCTTTTGAGCCTTTTTGTACACAGGGTATAGTCCCTTCAAAACTATTTACCCATAATAAAAAAATCTTATCATGCTTCATCTTCCGCTCATTTTAGATCCATCTCGTCCTATAGGTTTTAATTATGATGAAATATTCAAATGAAACTATCATCAATATGTCAAACATTCTATAGATCGTTGTTTCAAACTGCATTATCTTATCCAATATTTGATCAAAAATAATGTAATTGAGCTTCCAGAGCCTATAACTTCTGCACCTATTAACGAAAATCATAAGCTTAAAATATTTAATAATCTCCTTCCAAAACATGACCAAAACCAATTGATTCCTTGGCTAATTATACATATTGCATAGTGCCTCCTCCTACATCGGGGGCTCTTGATTTATTAGTTTCTCATGCTAACGTTTCCCCACCAATCATTTTTTCTAACCATGATTATCATGCTACATTCTCTTCTAATCACTTGCACATTAATGCTTCTATCGGATCCATCTCTATCAATAACACTAAAGTTGATCCATCATGGCCCATCAATGCATGTTCAATTTTACTTCTTGTTTCTATCAGCCTATCCACTATCACAAATTTCATATCCAATGGATAACTCATATGGGGTCATTAAGCTTCAATTTTATGTCAGTCCTCTCACCATGCTTGTTCCCTTCCTTGTAGCACAAAAAATCGAAGGGTGTGACATGCTCTTAGGTCTCAATTGGATTCATAGGTATCATTTTATCATCTCCATGAATCACTTACATTTAAAATTCATTCAAAACAATCAAGTCATCTCTATTAATGGTGTGCATCCCTATACTCCATGGTTGCCACCCCTCTTGAGGTTTCCATTGCATCACCTAGTCCATCTAGTTCTCCATGGCCTCTCCAACCTCAATCACAATCCAATCCTAGCTCACCTATTTGCACAAAGCTTGCGTAGTCTCATTTCTCTGCTAGTCCAATACATCATTCTAGGTCCATGAATAGGACATATCTTATATATAGGCATACTTCACCACCTCGTTTCACTCCACATAGGTATTCATCACCTCCACGCTCTCCTCTACATAGGCATTCATCACCTCTGTATTTTAGTTCCCATAGGCACACCTCACTTCCATAATATACTCATCGCTTGTATGCATATAAGCTTCATTCACCTATACAACGTCTATCTCATGCACCACTCATCTCGAGCATGTTTACAAACTTTCATCTCCACCAGCATCGGGTGGACGACCTTCATATTTCTCTTTTATCGGATAGTGCACTTATCATCACACACTCGGGGCATCACACTTATTTCCCCATCTAACATTAGCATGTGTATCACATTCAATCCACATTTAGTCTATCACATACACCATGTACATCTTGATACCTCCTCATATCATCATTTCCCGATGAAGCACTCTTGTGCTTTGGTTTACACTTGAATGTTGAGAGAATCCTATACACATGAACCTCACACATGCTAGATGCTACACTACACATCCTATTATATATGACATGCTAGACACACTTCTCTTATATAATTCTTACATGCATTTATCATTACACAATCAACATACTTGTGAATTATTCCTCCTTATCATGCATATTCATCACACAAACAAAACATACCCTCTTCACATATTCAACACACAACACACTCAACATATTTACCACCAAATGTACACTTTTTGACATACCTCTTTTAAATCATACAACACATCTCTCTTCCACGTAATCAACACCAAGATTTTATACACTCTAAACATTTCTAATACAAGTGTTTTATACAATCTACACATCTTCAACACACTACACATTCGACTCTTTCATGACATATTTGTCTCACACATCCTACTTTACATTCAATAAATTCACAACAACTTTCTCTTTTATGTGTAACCAAAAAACCCAACACAACACACTACCATATGAAACACTCTAGTTTTGTGGTCCATACTTGACTACTAAGGGTCTACATCTCAAATGTACCTTACAACACTCACACGTTTACTCACACACTCAATCACATGCTTATAAACTACACTTTACGTTATGATGATCAATTTTGTTAGTACACATATTACAAACCATTTCGTGATGAAACACTCTCGTTTATGGTTCATTCTTGACTGCTAAGTGGCATAAATATATGAACATCATTCCATAAAATTCCATTCACACTCACTCTTCATCTTCATTGTATTCCATTCCATCCATCCACAATATACTGCATATCTTGGTCACATTTAGTCTTTCTTACATTTACTTGTTACATGCACATCTTATTACACATGCTAGATAAATATCTTATATGTCATTATCTTTATCATACACACATGTGTGTTCACTGTCTTTCTAGTTGTGATCGTAGATTATAAATATCCATAACATGTAACATGGATGCTTGGCACAATACCTATTACCAGTCCCATAGTGGCTCTTAGGGGCATCCACTTTCGTACACTACAAGTGTTATTGTTTCATTTTATTTCATAGCACATTACTATATCGAATTATACACGTTTTGACATACTTTTTATCTTTCTAACATGCTAATGGGTACTTCATGTGTAACATTTTTTTGTAGGCCTATTTTCTACCATGGTTGTCTATTACATTACTTGTCACTATTTGCATGGATTTTCCCTTTGTCTTGTGTGCACACTTTTATGCTTTTGGCATAGTTAGCCTTGATTATATTGCGACATCATGAGTGGCATCCCATGTTTGCAGCCCAATTTTCACGGTCTACATTGTCTTCTTGTGTGTTTACACTATCATCTTGGATCTTAGCTCACATTGTCTACTTGTTTTCTATCTTACATTTTTCATGCATGGTTGTCTTTACTAACACTTGTCTCCCATCCACTCTATTTTTGTGTGTGCTTGGTTGAAATACCTAGAACATTCCCTTCCCCATGTAGGGCATAATACCAACACAATGGTCGATCCTCCTTTGGGCCACATACTCCTTCAACGATGTCACATGTACACTAAATGAGGGGGAATCATTTGAGTGAATCACTCACCCCATACAACAGATTTACAATCACAATTCAACACAACATAGTCTTGGTACAACAAAATTATCGGGCGAGATAGGGCTTAGAATCGACTTGGGTCCTTTACACAACACATACACTAGCACCTAGAATAGATAGTAGCTCCTAGATGCCCTATGACCTTCCCGGATGCATGTGACTAGATGAAGTTACACAACATTTGTCGAGCTTAGTTTAACATAGTTTTTCGTAGTTTACATAGTGGCTTTTATAGGGCACATAGTCCTTAACACTCGGCATGCATGCATGAAAGTGTCTTTTCTACTACTGCGTCGGATCATAATTGTTTGAAATGGATCAGATTTTTACACACCATTTGTAGTGGTGTTCTACATTTTCCGAGAAACAATTAAAAGTTGGAGGATGACACTAGACTATTCTCCCTACACTTATTCCATTTCACTAGCATGAGATTGCCCGAAAAACTCGCGCATCAACAAAACTTATAGGATCATTTTCTACACTTTTTCCTCATCATGGATCAGGTGCACATGTTCCTTTTTTCACATTTTCAATGTTTTTACATACTTATTTACATGATTTTTATACATATACATGTGTATTTGACTACTTGTTCGTTCTTCTCTTTTGTAGGTCTATCTCATATATGGGAAGCACTATTCAACCATCATTCAACATCAACAACATCACACACATCGGCATCGACATCAAAAATAGGCACGCTCGCGACATATACAACACATGTTTCCATGCTAGGTTCGTACTCTCATCACTTTTTGCACTTTCTCATCTTTAGTCTCCACGCTCCATTTTTTTATCACTCCACACTTTTTCCTTGTCTCTTGACACATTTATTGCCATAAATCTACATGGTTATCAAGTACGCATCCATATATACTTTATGTTATCGAGCTTTCTCTCAACAACATAAAGTATGGGAAAAATTAGACATAAAATCACGTATTTTGAGTAATTATCTAGTCCTTATTGCATACTACTATTCATATTATTTCTAATTAAGAAAAGTATTAACTAACCCATTTATTTGGCCATCTTCTTTTTATTTCTATTTTTATTTTTGGTCTTGTACACCCTCTTTCTCAATTTAACCTCTAACCCTTCAGTTTCTTTGAGTTTAGACACCATCACCCAGCCAAGATGCCAACGCCGGTGCCCCCTGTCCCCTTTGGGCGCTCCCGACCTCTTTGTACTTTACTCACCTCTTTTGGGTCATTTCTAGCCGTTTGAGCACTTTATATTTTTGGTATTTAGAATTTTTGGGTTACTTATGAAATTTAAGAAAGGGAATCATATAAATATAAATTTATGTGATCATAATAAAGGACCAAGCCCTAAGTATTATATATCATCACCTAAGGTTGCATCCAAAGGCTATCAAAGAGCATTCAAGCATCCATTCTAGCATCCATCACAAGGGATGTTTTTCTACATCACACTTCATAAGAAGGGAGTCTATTCTATTCCACACGCATATCTATTACATTTTATTACATCTAGTTACTTTCTTGTTATCAAGTGCAACATGCATGAGATCCACCTATGGAATGATTCCACACACACTAAACTATATTGGGTCCGAAATGTAATGTAATACTCACTCATAAGATCACCATTGTGACAATTGAGGACAATACAACCCTTGATTATGTATCTTTCTTTTTTTGGGATTTGACGTCTATTTAAGGATTTTAACAGTCTATAATTTATTACGGGTTTCTATCTAGCTCAATGATCTTGGTGTGACTTCATAGCAACAAAAGGTGAAAAATAGTGAACAACTTATGACCACTGAAAAAAATTGGAGTTCCAAGCATTTTTGTAGACTAAGGTACATGTTTCTAGTCTATATCACCTATGGGCACCCTTGACCCTTTTTGGACGCCCTATCTAGCCTATTCTTATAGTTATGTATTTTTATGAGTCTCTATGTGATGTTCCCGCCTCTTTGTTCACCTAGTCAACACTTCAAGACACTCTAGAATTTATTACAAATCAACTAAGTACCTTTTTCTCCTCCTTGCAATTAGGGTTTCATAATTTATATCTTAGTTTCTTGGGTGTTATTTCTATACTTAAATGTTATTCATTTATTGCTTACTATAACATTCTAGATTAAGCTCATACATTTCATATTTTAGCTTAATCAGTGTAATCGACATATGAAAAATCAAGGGATAACCATCTATAGAATCCCATCCTACTCTAGTAAGACCAACACTATCAAGGGATAATTATTACATTCAAAATAAAACTCACAATGATTTCATTTATGATATGATAACCGATAATGTCAATGATGATGAAAATGAAATTCCTCCCCTTGAAGACAACCCATTGAAAGAAGCTAAAACTACAAGACTTAATGATTTACATATCTACTCTAGTCTAGGACATCATCACCTAGCCTAATTGAATGTTGTATTTTAAACTTATAGAAGCCAACAAAATTAAATTCCACCATGGAAAATACTTAGGGGACACCTATTTCTGGAAGAAAGAGAAAGGTAAGAAAATGGGACTTGGGAAGGAGTTTCAGGTTAGAGTGGGTTTCTAAGTTTCCATTTATTGAACTTGTTGAAAATGAAAATAAAGATGAACCTCCCAAAGAATGCAAATGTACAATATGTAGATAGAAATTTGTTAGAGACAAGAAAATACAAATAAAATTTGATACTTTTGAGAAGCAACTAGAAAATATTTATGAAAAAAGATACTCTCCTTTTGATTAAGTTTGATTGCATTGTGTGACTTTTAGTTGATCTGATATGAGTTAGGATGTAATTCTATCTATCTTTTGATTGATTGTGATCCTAATGTTAAAAACTCTGAAATTCCTAACATAGTGTGTGTTTAAATTCAGTTTTGTAATAAAGTAGGTCTAATCATCAGAGGAAATGAAGCAGGTGGCATTCAATATATTTTTTGATAGCATCTGATCCTACATAGCTTAGTTACTTCCAAGCTAGTTCTGGAACTTCCAAGCTAGTTCCTGGAACTCCATCACACAGTCATCATTTAGTTCCGAACTTTTGGACTTAGTTCGGAACTCCAAAATTTAGTTCCAAAATTTTTGGACTTAGTTCCGAACTCCTGGTGACAGCTCCAGAACTCTCACAGGTTTTGGTTCTTAACAATTTCCTATGGTTCTAGAACTTCTCCAAAGTTCTAGAACCAATGGGAGTTATCTATTTTAAACCACATCCAGGAAATTTTGCATCTACAATCATGAAGGATGAGAAGATTTCTGAACGCAGATCCAGGAAGAGTTATCCTACAGCTATCTGATCAACCACCATCCGACTCAACATCTATTCTAGGCATGATTTGATTTCATCAGAATCATTGAGACAACTAGGATTGTAAAATGTATATAAAAGCAGACCTGCATTAGATAGAAAAATAATTAGAGATATATAGAACAGAGAAAAGAAATAGATTAAGTATCCAGATCCAGTACATTTTGTAATACTGAATGTTTTCATCAATAAAATAGCCATTCTGATTTGAGAGAATTCTGAGTTGTTAAAATCCTGATTCAAGGAGGAGCAAGGGCCCACTCCCCCAAGGACCAGGATATTCATTTATTTGGTATTTATATTTCTTCAGCAAATAGCTTAGATCTGTTAATTTTGTATTGCTTTAGTTCTTTCAGTTAAATTCTATTGCATACTTGTTCCTGCAGGTGTTTAGATAAATCTTTATATTTCTTGCAATTGTTTTCAAGCATTTTAATCTGAGTGTTTACTTTCAAAAGCAAGTGTGTTTATTTTCCAACAGCAAGTGTGTTTCCTTTTTGCATGGTGTGTTTCCTTTCAGCAAGCTTTCAGTGTGTTTTATTTTCAACAAGTTTTCATAGTTTGATTTGAATAAGGTTTTACCAAGAAGTCCTTAAGACATTAAAGAGATCCCCCAGAAAATATAAAAATAGTTACAGTCAACTACTAGATCAGTTAAAGTACTCTTGTTGCATATAGCTTTGGACACACCCCTTGGTTTGATATGACATCAACAAGAAGTTGATTAAATGAAGGGAATAATGACACCCATCATTTTTGGTGCCATTTTTTGGGGAACACCAGTTGGAATTTTCTAATTAAGTGTTAGCAAGAGCAACAAAACATACATCTAGTAGTTGAAGAATCTTCCCTACTATATCACAAAATATATGAGTAGACCAAGAGACTCACAGGGTAGATTCCTTCCAAAAAAATCTTCACAAGAATTCATAACATCCTCTAGTCAAAGTAAGGAAATTGATCAAGAATTGGAGGCACCACCATCCCCTAGTCGACAAGAAACAAAATTGCCATTTTTGGAATTCTTAGATCAGTCACCTGAAGGGAGTAGAACTTTTAGGAGAAGGCTTATTACCCAAGATCCATTGAGGGTAAGTTTTGATTCTCAATTGAGTAGTCAACCTCCTACTCCTGATTTTTCACCTTCCCCAAAGCATACAACTTACCACATTGATTGGGAGGAAACTTCAGAAAATATTTTTGAAATGGCACGAGAAGCTGAGGGAGTACCTGATAGGACCTTTACCTATCCAATCCAATTGGGAGATGATGACACATCAATGAAAAATATCTCACCTACACATTTACCCACCTTTTAGAGGGATGTCATCTGAAGATCCTGACCAATTTCTATTTGAATTCAAGGTGCTATGTCAGACCTATGATTATAAAATAGATAATCAAAAACTCAAGTTGTTTCCATCCACCTTGAAGGATGCAAATGAGGTGGTTCATGGGATTAACATCCAACTCTATTAGCACTTGGGCACAAATGGAGACTACCTTCCTAGATAAATACCAGATTATTGCAGAGGGAGAAATAGGAAGGAAGAATTCTTCAAAATCAAGCAGGAAGAGGACGAAAACATAGAAGACTATTTAGACAAGATTCCTCTTTGTTAGCAAAAGATGTGGATTTGTGCTTACAGAGGAATTAAGTAAAACCATTTTTCTCAAAGGTTTGGATGACGAATCTAGAGAAGCCCTTAACTTGATAGGAGGGGGAGATATTGATCAGATAAGAATGAATGGAATTAAAGAGATTTGTAGAAGCTATTCCAGAACAAGAGGTGGACCTAGAAAAGGAAAATCAGTAAAAAGTCTGAATCCAGATATGAACAAACTAATGGATGAGTTGGAAAACTTTAAAATAGACATTTTAGTGCAATTAACCTCTACTATGGATGGATTACAAGCTAAAGCAAATTCCAAAACTGAACCATTGGCTATGTATTGTCCTAGATGCAGGAAGAAGCATGCATTAAGAGATTGTCCTTTGGATAAAATAGAAATGTGTCTTATCTGTGAATCTAAAGAACATGATACTTGATGTTTGTTCTTTACTTCCTATCATTAAAAATCAGCTTAAACAAACCAGTGCCTCATCTACAATCAAGAATTGAATTTTGTTCAGAGACAACCTAACCAAGGGTAGTTTATGCCAAGATCAGCTCCTAATCCATGGACAATGCCATGGGCTACTCAGTAGTACCAAAAAATTGGGGACAACCACCTTGGGTACCTCAACCAACTTGGAACCCTCAAGATTGGGAAAATCAAGCCTGGTATGCTCAGGGACATCAACAACCATGGGCTGGTCAAGGAAATCCTTATGCTTGGTCACAACCTAGATGGAACCCTAATTATTCCCAAGGAAGAACATATCCAAATCAGAATCAACAAGCCATCATGGGATCCCCTACACATAAACTCACAAACTGAGAATGTAGTCCAAACACAAATGCCAGCACAACCAATAGAAGAAACCCCAAAAACAAACAAACAACTCTTGTTTATGGAACAAAACCTAAAAAATCAGTTGATTTACATGCTATGGATTGTAAGGATATTCAAACTAGATCTGGGAAAATCATTAACAGTCCACCCCTTATAATCACTGAAATGACAGAAGAAAATGAGAACCCTAGTATTGTTGTTCCAAAAGAGGATATAGAAAGAAAAGAAAAGGAGCCAGATAACAACACTACTGAGACTCCATTTCCTGAGAGATTCAAAGAAGATATAGAAATCAAGGAGTCTGAATTGGTTCAGGAATTAAGGAAATTGAATATTGAAATACCACTATTACAAGCAATTAAAGATATTCCAGAATTGAACAAATTGATCAAAATATTATGCATGAAAAATCCTGGAAGAAAGAGACAGTATCCCAAGACTATCAAAGTAGATGGGAAACTTGCTGATTTATTAGCAGGAAAACTATTACTTCCCAAATACGGAGATCCTGGAAGTCCTGTTATTTCTGTCTCTATAGGAAATAAGGATGTACATAATGTTTTGATAGATTTGGGAGCTGCTATCAATGTAATGACAGTGGATACTCTGAAAACATTACCATTAATGGGTATACAACCTACTAATACCATATTATAGATGGCAGATCAGTCTGTAGCAAAACCAAAAGGAATTATTGAAGACGTGGTGGTGATGGTAGAGTCATGGGAATATCCAGTTGACTTTCTTATATTGCAGCCAAAAGGTAAAACATTGGGTTATCCCATTATTTTGGGTAGACCATGGTTAGCTATAGTTGTTGCTTTGATAGATTACAGGTCAGGTGATATGACAATCTCAAATGGTAAGAACTCTAAACAAATTTCCTTATATCCTACCACACAACCTTTTACTGATAGTCATGAACAATTGTGGGTTGATTCTCCTGAAACTAATAAGCAAAATTTGTCTTCTTTGGCTATGATCACATTGCAGGATCATGTAAGAGAAGTAGAAGAGATGATTAATCCACCATTGGATGAGAACCTTGTCTTTAGTGTAATCAAAAATAGTTCTGAACCCAAAACTAGTTCTAAACCCGTGAACTTAGTTCCGAACCCATGAACTTAGTTCCGAACCCACGAACTTAGTTCCAAAACATACGGCTATAGTTCCGGAACCACTACAGTTAGTTCCAAAACCACAACAACAACAGTTCTCTTTGATTGAAAATGATTTCACTCTGGAGGAATGAGATTTCTCATGGGGAGAGGATGAATTAGTAGCTTTAGTTTCAAGTACATCAGAAGTGGTGAAGAATTTTTGGAAAGTAGCAGTGATGAGGAATTTGGCCTGCAAAGAGATAAGTATCATAATTCTCATTACTTGTCCTTTTCCAGTATTCTTGTCTCAAGGAACTTTTGGAGATGTTGCTACATACCATATGTTGTTACCACATGCATGTCCATTAAATACTTTAATGAAACCCTTTCCACAAATCAGTTCATCACATATTGGAACCAAGCATGTTGAAATTCAACCAGGAAAAACTTTAAACATCAATAGTTGGTTGAAAGAGGATGAAGAAGCTAAATTGTTTGATGTTCTAAAAAATCATACTAAAGCTTTTTCTTGGGATTACAAAGATATGAAGGGGATTCATCCAAGTATCTGCACTCATCACATCTATACTGAAAACACTAAACCAGTTAGGCAGCCTCAAAGAAGGATTAACCCAGCTTTAAGGGATATAGTCAAACAAGAAATTGAAAAACTATTACAAGTAGGTTTCATCTACCCTATCTCAGATAGTCAGTGGGTATCTCCTCTTGTAATTGTTCCCAAAAAGAATGGAAAATGGAGAATATGTGTTGACTATAGGGAACTAAACAAAGCCACAATGAGAGATTATTTTCCCTTACCATTCATAGATCAAGTCCTAGATAACCTTTCAGGTAAACAATACTTTTCTTTCTTGGATGGCTTTAGTGGGTATAATCAGATCAGAGTTGTTGTTGAGGATCAGGAAAAAACTACATTTACATGTCCATGGGGAACCTTTTCCTATAGAGTGTTACCATTTGGTTTATGCAATGCTCCTATAACTTTCCAGAGAGTTGTACTTGCAATCTTTGTTGATCTAACAAATGATTGTGTTGAAGTATATATGGATGACTTCACTATACATGGAGATACATTTGAAGATGCTTTGAGAAATCTGGATAGAGTGTTAACAAGATGTGAACAACACAACTTGTCTCTTAGTGATGAAAAATGTTTGATGATGGTGGATGAGGGAATTGTATTAGGACACCATATTTCACAAAAAGGAATTCAGGTGGATCAAAACAAAATTAGGATCATTTCAGATTTACCTATCCCTCAGACTCCCACAGATATCAAATCATTTCTAGGACATGTTGGGTACTATAGATGCTTTATAAAATATTTCAGTAAAATAGTTGCCCCCATGTTTAATTTGCTAACCAAGGACTGTGAATTTCTTTGGGATGAAAAGTGCCAACATGCTTTTGAAGAAATTAAAAACAAATTAATCAGTGCCCCAATATTGAGAGGTCCTAATTGGGAAAATCCATTTCATATCCAAACAGATGCCTCAAATTATTCCATTGGTGCAGTATTGGGACAAAAAGATGAAGAAGGAAAGATGTATGCCATTTACTATCTTAGCAAGAATCTTACTCCCACTGAAAAGAATTACACCACCACTGAAAAGGAATTTCTTGTTGTAATTTATGCAATCAATAAATTCAGACATTATATTATAGGGTACAAGATATTTGTACACACAGATCATTCAACAATTAAGTATTTAATGAACAAACCAGTGGTTGGAGGAAGAGTCATTAGATGGTTATTACTTTTGCAAGAATTTGATATTACCATTGTGGACAATCCAGGTAAATCTAATGTGGTAGCTGATTTTTTGTCAAGACTAACCACCACAGGGGAACAAGATCCAGTCAAGGATAACTTTCCAGATGAACAACTATTTGCAATCTCAGCAAGTACACCATGGTTTGCTGATATGGAAAATTATCTTGCAACAGGGAAGTTCCCTCCTTCTTTCACTAAGAAACAAATAAAGAAGTTAATTAAAACCAATGCACAATTCAAATGGTTAAATGGAATTCTATTTAAGTGTGGTCCTGATTTTGTCTTGCATGTGCAGTGTGTAAGAGAGGATGAAATCTTTGACATCCTCAGAGCATGTCATGATGAACCAAGTGGAGGACACTATTCAATAAAAAGAACAGCTCATAAGATACTTGGCACTGGTTATTATTGGCCATCTCTATACAAGGATGTGAAAAGATATATCAAGAGGTGTGATCCTTGTCAAAGGATGGGACAACCAACTTTCACCAATGAAATGCCTCTTCAGCCTCAAGTTGTGGTTGAACCATTTGAGAGATGGGGATTGGATTTTTTGGTCCCTTTAATCCTCCTTCACAAGGGAAGGAATATATTCTTGTATGTACTGACTATGTGACAAAATGGGTAGAAGTGCATAGGCATTGACAAATGCCACTGAGGAAGCAGTTGTTGATTTCCTTTGGAACAAAATTATGATCAAGTTTGGAGCACCAAGGAGCATAGTTTCAGATCAGGGACCACAATTCATGTCTAATATGATCCAAGATTTCACAAGGTATTACCAAATCAATCATAGGAAGTCATCTCCTTACCATCCACAGTCAAATGGACAAGTTGAAGTAACAAACAGAGAATTGGAGAACATCCTTACCAAAATGGTTGAAGCTGGGAGAAAAGATTGGGTAAAGAGACTACCTAAAGCTATCTGGGTATAATACAACTTGGAAAACTACAACAGGGTTTTCACCATATGAATTAGTCTATGGGAAAAATCCCTTGTTGCCTATAGAATTTGAACTTCAGACATTGAGGACAACAGTGAAGGTGGGAATTGAATTAAATGCAGCTCAAAAAGAAAGAATCCTTCAACTCAATGAGTTGGATGAATTAAGGATGGAAGCACTTCAAAGAAGAGAGATGATTCAAGAGCAAAGGAAGCAATGGCATGACATACATATCAAGAAAAGAAATTCAAAGTAGGAGACTGGGCATTACTTGTTTGACTCTAAGTACCAATAGTTCAAGGGAAAATTGAGAACCAGATGGTTGGGACCTTATCAGATTGATCATATTTTTGACAATGGTTCTATTCAGTTACTTCCCATTGATGGCAGTAGCAGAACACTCTTGGTCAATGGACATAGGCTGAAACTCTATAGGAAGCCTCCCACTAAGAATGAATTTTTGAGGAAGATTGAAGCAGACAAAGAATTTGATCATATGGAAGAACTCAGTTCTTCCAAAATGATCAAATAATCAGATGATAGATCCAAAATAAAGGGAAGAAGATGAAAACCAGCAAAAATGGCATCTTCTTCCCCCCAAAAAAAAAAAAAAAAATAAAAAAAAAAAAAAAATTCTCAAGGTCAATTGAAAACCAACAAATGGCGGTTGACCTCTTTTTGGCTAGTTCAAATAAAGGAATTCTTTTGAATTCCAGTTGTCTTATCTAATCATGTTTTGTTCCACTTGTAGGAATGACGAGTCATCATAACAAAAGGCTTACATCATCAAGGATGGTAATTATGTCTTTTAACTTATTTAGGGTTGATTAAATGTTTGCATGTGTGATGTGACTTAATTTAAAAGTAGGTATGATGAGTCATCTATTTATACATTATGATTACAAGTGTGTAATCATGATATTGATTTGGATGGAATAAGTGGTGGCATGGTTATCATTAGTAATCATTATTGCAAACATCAAGTGAGATAAAGATTGCAGAAGTATCTTGAGGAAGGAGCAGTGAATTGAGTTTGGTATTCCACAACAAAGAACAGAGAATTCAGACATGTTCCGTAGCTAAGAACTAAGGTTCCATAGCTAAAAACAGAGGTTCCACAGCCAAGCCATTAGTTCCATAGCTAAGGAGAAGGCCTATAACCAATTCACATGAAAATCAAGGAAGACAGAACTCAAGCCGATATGGGGATTAAGAAGAAATCAGAACCAGAGGATGATTCCCAGCTGCTCACAGATGAAGAAGTAGCATCCATCTTTGAGCATGCAGGATGGCTTGAATTCCTGAAGAAATTTTCAAGGCATAATGATGAATTGGTAAGAGAATTCATCATAAATCTAGAATAGTCTAGAACAAAAGTAAGAAATGTCTTTATTCCTTTCTCTATAAATATTGTAAGTAATGTGTCTGGAATACCCATTGTTCATGTCCCACAACCTGTAAAGGGGACTTTGAAAGAACTGGTAGAAGTCTTGCTTGCAAGAAGAAGAAGTTGAACCCCAGTATATCTATAATACAAAGAAAATCATAAAAGGGGTCAGAAGGGCCAGTTTTCCCAAACCCTTTGACAGGGTAGCATTTTGGATAGTAAAATATTTAACTTGTGATGGTCAGTTTGGGTCTGTGGGAAAAGAGGTCTTAAAAATGCTCATATATCTGAAGTATGGAGCCACCAAGCCTGAATACATAATAAACCTCCCAGGGTTTCTTTTTTCCATTCAGACCATGGCTCAGAGATATTCCTGGGGTGTTGGAACAATTAGACATCATGGTCTAATTCACTTAATATGCCAGCACCATTTCCTATCAAAAAATAATGGAGAAGAAATTTGGGACAAGTTTCTTGGCAAGTTCAAGAAAAACCCTAATATTATCAGAAGGACAATTCCAGCCCCATTCTCTCCTTCAGCTAATCTAGAAATTGATGCCCCTATAGAAGAACAGAGGGAAATGGAAAGAGAAAACATACCAAGGAAAAGAAGGTCGGTGAGGAAGATAAAAATAGCAGAGCCTTCTATACCTGAAGGAAATTCCATCTTCCACAACAGCTTTAGAAGAACCAATATCTATCTCTGATATGATAGCTCACCCACACAAGAACCAAAAAGAACAGTAAGAAGAAGTTCTAGAGGGAAATTCACTACTGGGCATATTGAACTTCCCCAGATAAGAAAAAGTCATAAGAGGTCAAGGGGAACTCCAGAAGTAAGGAGTGAGCAAGAAAGGATGGAAGAGGAAGTTGCTGACATTTTGGGCAGCATGGCCATGACTCCACCTGAGCCAAGTCATGTTGAAATGGAGAGGAGAAGAGAGATTTGATGATCAAGATTTTTAGGAGTTGGTTGAACCTTCAGCAGTGCCACATGAAGAAGAAGAGTTGGCATCTAGGATAAGAAAAGGAAAATTTCCTTTAATAGAGGAAGAATGCCAAACTCCTCAAATAATTTTAGAGGAAGAGGAAAGACAACAAGTTAAATAGGCTCTGTTCTTATCTAGAGCAGAGCTTATTATCAGAGAAAAAGATGAGGAATTGGACTTCCTCAAACTTAAATTGGAACAAAGGGAAACACTCATTGATGAGCTAACAACTCAACTCACTTGCAGAAACTAAAAATTATCAGCAACCAAGAAGCAAATATATAAAAAAGAGAAGAGTTCCAGACTTCCAGAAAATAGAGTGTTGTGTCCACAGCCTCTTGCACAAACTGAGTTGACCTATTTTCCACTGAAACAACAATGGGATGATATTTGCAGAGAGCTCAGAGAAGCCAAAACATCAAATGAGGAATTAAAGACCAAGATGGAGGAAGAGATGAAGGCAAGAAAGGAATGGGAAGAAAAATTTTATAAGGAGGAAGGAAATAAATATAAATGTCTTGCCAAAATTCATATGGTCTGTATTATGAGTGAGAAATTGCTTTCCTGCAGGAGACCTTCTCCTGCATATAGTGTGTTTTTGGAAGAGCAGTTCATTCACTGGCAGTTGTCAAGAATTGCATGTGGGCTTCCACATGAATTACAAGATGAATCTGAATTCATGGTAACTTACTCTCTATCCAGCCCTGAACAGAAAAATCTCCTGTGTGAATTTTATCTTTGCAATTATATGCTACAGAAAAACACAAGATTTATGATTAACTTATATGTAGGGGAGAGCCAACTCAATGCATTTGTCTCTCTTTTGCAAAACCAAATTGCATGGAAGGAAAGAGAATCTGAATTTTTATTGAAAGCCAGCTCAACAGGCCTCTGCATGAGAGCTCATTATGGTAAACCTTCCCTTCCTCACACATTTTAGAACTCATGCCTTTGATAAGAGATTCAAGACACATTACCCTGCTATTCTGCAAAAGAGTATTGATGCCTTCACCTCCTATGAGGAGGAAAAATTTGAAGATATTTATGAAGGATGCTCAAAAAGGTGGGAACTCCTTACTATTGCTTTGAAAAGAAGGGAAGTAATTTCCCCTACAAATCTGATATGGAGTTTAGAGAGGGCCAAAGCATTATGCACAATAATTCCCCAAGTCAATGAAACCTACAGCCAAATATGGATGGGAATGCAAACAAGGCCACCTCTACTTCTCACCCCCATGTCTCCTTGGTAGAATAGAGAACCTCAAGACCCTGCTGAATTTGAAAAGTGGGAGAGGAAAATAAAAAAAGGAGTTGGGTACAGTACATCTGAGCTTAAGCATTGGAAAATTTAGTTTCAGCCATTTGATCTGAGCAATCAAATGGAATGCAGAACATATGATCCCACTTTTGAAGAATGAGTTTGTAAAGGGACTTACAAACAAGTAAGTAAGTTTGGGGAAATGATGAGGCTAGTATATGTCCGATTAATGTATAATATATGATCTCATCATACTCTCCTTTTGATTAAGTTTGATTGCATTGTGTGACTTTTAGTTGATCTGATATGAGTTAGGATGTAACTATCTGTCTTTTGATTGATTGTGATCCTAATGTTAAAAACTCTAAATTCCTAACATAGTGTGTGTTTAAATTCAGTTTTGTAATAAAGCAGGTCTAATCAGTCGAGGAAATGAAGCAGGTGGCATTCAGTATGTTTTTGATAGCATCTGATCCTACACAGCTTAGTTTCGGAACTTCCAAGCTAGTTCCAGAACTCCATCACACAGTCATCATTTAGTTCCGAAACTTTCGGACTTAGTTCGAACTCCAGAATTTAGTTCCGAAATTTTTGGACTTAGTTCTGAAACTCCTGGTGATAGCTCCGAAACTCTCACAGGTTTTGGTTCTTAACAATTTCCTATGGTTCTGGAACTTCTCCAAAGTTCCGGAACCGATGGGAGTTATCTATTTTAAACCACATCCAAAAATTTTGCATCTACAATCATGAAGGATGAGAAGATTTCTAAATGCGATCCAAGAGAGTTATCCTACAACTATCTGATCAACCACCATCCACTCAACATCTATTCTGGGCATGATTTGATTTCATCAGAATCATTGAGACAACTAGGATTGTAAAATGTATATAAAAGCAGACTGCATTAGATAGAAAAGAATTAGATAGAGATATAGAAATAGAAAGAAATAGATTAAGTATCCAGATCCAGTACATTTTGTAATACTGAATGTTTTCATCAATAAAATAGCCATTCGATTTGAGAGAATTCTGAGTTGTTAAAATCCTTGATTCAAGGAGGAGCAAGGGCCCACTCCCCAAGGACCAGGATATTCATTTATTTGGTATTTATATTTCTTCAAAAATAGCTTAGATCTGTTAATTTTGTATTGCTTTAGTTCTTTTAGTTAAATTCTATTGCATACTTGTTCCTATAGGTGTTTAGATAAATCTTTATATTTCTTGCAATTGTTTTCAAGCATTTTAATCTGAGTGTTTACTTTCAAAAGCAAGTGTGTTTATTTTCCAACAACAAGTGTGTTTCCTTTTTGCATGGTGTGTTTCCTTTCAACAAGCTTTTTGTGTGTGTTTTATTTTCAGCAAGTTTTCATAGTTTGATTTGAATAAGGTTTTACCAAGAAGTCCTTAAGACATTAAAGAGATCCCCCAGAAAATATAAAAATAGATCTAAAGTCTTGTTGATATAGCTACTAGATCGGTTAAAGTACTCGAAGTGTAAAACAATGTACGTTCAAACATTTGAGAAGAATTTACAACCATTTTATTATGGCCATTCAAGAAACTAAAATGAGTTCTGAGAACTTAAAAGTTTTCGTAAGAAATTTTGGAAAAAGACTAAATGGATGCAAAATTTGTTGATTCAAGAGGTACTTCAAAAGGCATGGTAGTCTTCTCGGGACCCTACCAAGGTTACTTGGTAAGCTCATACTTTATTCTCACTCCCATTTAGACCTCTCCTTCCATACTACGATAACAAAAGTCACTAAATTTTTTTAGTTATCTATGCACCCAACACACTTCATGGTAGAAGGAAACTTTGGAAGGATCTGTTAACTTTTCAAAACTCGTGCTATGGGTGGAACTAGCTACTCATGGGAGACTTCAACTCCTCTCTTAATTTTTTAAAACAAGGGGGAACCTAGGACCACATTACTATAATGGATGATCTTGCAGATTTCATTGATCAAGCTAAACTATTAGATCTCAAACTCAATGGAAATCCCTTCACCTGGTCCAACAAGAGACTTGGTAATAATCTCATTCATGCGTGTCTCTGATAGTGCCCTAATATATATTGATTGGATCCTTGGAAAAGACTTTCACCACTCCTCTCTTCCTAGAATCACCTTAGACCACAATCTCATTATCCTGAATATGGTAACTAATGAGAGACCTTCCCAATCCTCATTTAAATTTAAAAATGTGGTTCGACCACCCAGATATTCTTGATAAAATTAAAGAATGGTGGGGGATTCAAGTGGAAGGAACAAATCAATATAGAATTCTTCAGAAAGTCAAAAATGTCAAAAGAAAAGTAAGGGTCTGGAACAAAGAAGTTTTTGGCAATATCTTCAATTAAAAAAGAAAGATCAAAGAAGACATTGAAGAATTGGAAAGAAAGTGGCTACCTTTGGCATGAGTCAAGAATATTTCACTCATGAAAAAATATTTTAGTAGAGTTCCATACCATTTGTGCAAGGGAAGAATCCTACTGGAGACTTAAATCCAGAGCAATCTGGCTCAAAGATGGAGATAAGAACACAAAGTTCTTTCATATGAAAACTTTAAAACATAGGGCACACAATAAAATCTCTGAATTCACAAATCAAAATGGAGAAATGACGTCAAATCCTAACTCCATCAAAGAAGAAGTTGTAAACACCCCAAATTTACATTCATGTTTCCACTTGTCCCCAATATTATGCTAATACACCCTGTTATTCACCCATTTGCAATTAATTAATTAAATTGATTAATTGATACACATTGTACCCCTTTGGATTAATTAAATTAATCTCATGTACCCTTTGTACCCCTTTGGCTAAATTAATTATTATTTATTAATTAAATAATTAATTAATTAAGTGTGTGCACATCCTAGTCATCTACCACTTGATCAAACTCCACTTTGACTCCACTTTGACTACCCTAGTTAACTGCACTTCTAGAATCCTAGAAAGGTGGGGGCAATTAAAATGCACGTACAACCACCTTCCGGATGCAACTTTTTGTAATTAATTTCATTATTTCCCCCAACACTATTGCAACTTCCCATAATGCTATTTTTAGCATGTTCATTTATTCGTGTAACCAATTCCAACTACCTTCTGTTTCTATAAATTACAAGCTTACCTTCCTTCTAATCCCTCTTGAATTCACAAGTCATAATAACTCAAAATTCCAAGCCAAAGAAACATTTTCCATCACATTTGGAGAGCACTCACAAAACACTTTTGACATTCTTTCTGCAAGGTTTCACAAGAGACCCTTATTTGAGGTTTGCACAAAAGGTTGTTGAAAGGTTTGCATGTTTGTTGTTAATCTTTCATTTTGGTAATTTTCTCTGCTTATATTTTGGCACACTCAGGTGGGACTTGCACCCCTCCTCTTTCATTTTTGTTTCATTTTGTTTATCTAATTTTGTTCTTGCAGTGTTTTTGTGTTTTTGAGCAAGTTTAGCAAAGAAAGAAACAAGTGTCCCGCATCAAAATAAAAAAATTATTGTTGTTGTATTTTGGTGATTAACGGTGTTTTTGTGTTTACAATTCTTTCTTTTTATTGTTTTATTTACATGAGTAACTTGTTGTGGTTGTACCTACATAAAACACAATTTTTTGTAGAATTTTTGTTACATTATAGATTTTCTAACTTAGATTTTATTCAAAAAAAAATAGCTTCATAGTAAATCCGAGTATTTCTTAATAAACAAATTTTAAACAAAAAAAGGGGGAAAACAAAGAAAAAAATTGTAAAATAAAACATTTTTTAAAACCCAAACTCCTACCCATCCCCCTTCCTCCTCCTACCTAATCTCGGCCAACTTGGCCGAGCCACCTCACCATTCCCTTACCTTGCAAACCACTTAGCTCACTCCCACTTTCCCCTAGCTCACCCACTCACTTTGTTCCCACCTCACCCCGCCTTTTACTACCGTTCCCACCTCCCTTCCTAACTCCCCGATTTCCCCATTCTTTTCCCAACACCATTCACTCCCCATTCACATCTCAGCTTCCACTACTTCCAACCCCCGAGCCTTCGGCTCTCCCACGCACTCCCCCCCTACACCCCCATCCCCCTGCTTCCTTTCCCCGAACCCCCTACACTCCGGCCCCGAGCCCTCGCTCATTCCCCCTCCCCACTCCCACTCCCAATCCAACCAACCCTATCCCCAAGCTACCCTCGTCCTCTCCCTACTCGGCCCTCGGCCCTCCCAACCCCAAGGATTTCCTATAGATCCCACCCTCCCCGACCTTGTTTCCCATCCCGTCCTCCCTCGAGCTCGATCTCCCAAACTCAATCCCGCCCTTGCTCGATGTGTTACCCTCGCTTGCCTTCGAGCCCTTCTACAACCGAGCTCCTCTAAGCCCTCTCTTTCACAAAACAGATCTTCGTAACCTTCGCACACACACAAAAACATATAATGTATTCAGCTTTTTTTTTTTATTTTAAACATACCTATAGTTTTAGTTTTAGAGTTAGGTTTTTCTCTTATTTATTTAGTTGAACTTGCACACAGAGTCCATGTGGAAGAACAACATAGGAGCAAAAGTGTGAAGGTATAGGAAGGCATCACGTGTGGAGGTGTAGAGTCAGACTCTCAAGGACTTAGCGATTTTGGAGATCAGGTCTATTCTTAGAGATTGGCGTGTGGAGCACACAAAGTGATGCCAAGACTTGTGCACCACTCTTCATGGAGATTCTTTGAAGAGCATGACAACTCACTCTTGCATGGGCATAAGCTAAGAATAGATCCACCACTGTAGTTAACTATCAGCGATCTATAGATAACATACTTGCATGTATGGCTATAGTTGTAAAAGGCACGTGGTTGTTATTAGCATGCGACCTATTTCTAGTAGAGTTAAGTGGTGAAGGGCTAGTTCCCCACCCTATATATATATGTAATGAATTACTTAGTAGAGAGATAGATATAGATAGAGACACACATGCTTTGAAGAATGAGAAAACATGAGTACATGCGACTGGATAATTGTAATAGATCCATGCGCACATGCCTGGTATTGTATGAAGCTTTTGTATTATTGGTACGATGAATAGATAAAGAAAATTGGCCAAACAAATAGTGTTTGATGTGTTTTATCAATGCATATTATTATTTTCATGATGATTTACCTTTAAGCGCTTATAGATCTAGTTAAGTATAATGATGAATAGATGGATTAGTTTCTAAAATATATGTTTACTACTTTATCATGCCACCATTCTATCTACAACCTTTAAGAGGGACCCGGTACCTTTGCGCACTTTGGGTGAGTGCTCAGCCTAGGCTGAGTGATGTGCCAACACGACTAGGTGTTAACTAACAATTCTAGGCTGCATCATTGGTTCCATTGCGGACCTCTTTTTAGATTGTTTTTTCAGAATGGTTCATGATGAAGACATACCAGCTAACTTTGGCGAGCGTTGAAGAATGGATTCATGATCTGGAGGAAGAATACGCATGGAGGTTTGACACTGGATCCGGATTTAGCGCACGTACTTGGGTAGAGCAGAATCTGTATGATAGTTTATATGAAAGCTTCTTTGCTATCTTTCCAGTAGAATTATACGAATGGTTGACTGCATATGCATCTAAGTGAATTGGAGGTATCGCACACTTGTTTGGACACAGGAGGAATTTCAAACACTATATGATGCTTGACTTAAGTTTGGACTCACGCATGGTAGATACCTGGTTTCGCGGTGTCCTAAACAACTATATTTTGGAGTATTCAATTTCGACTTATTCATGCCCGGAGGTAGTGGAGTTCCAGTTCCTACGATATCCTAGAGGGACGTATTTGCAAGGTATTCCACTGGCAATCAAAATACTAATGGTAACGTTGAACTTGGAAGCTAAACCCATGGAAAGCTAAAAAATCTCCACGCATGGGGGTAGGAATAGGATTGGTGAAAGATGGTAGACCTAGCAGCAGCACGACAAAGGGAAGAGAGGCGGCTGAAGTATGATGAGGCACGCGAGAGGGAATTATGCAAGAAACAAGAAATTGCAGAATGGATGGTGTTGTGGAGAGAGATGGCTCGTGAAGGATTTGAGGCTCATGGGGAGGAAGAAGAGCAAGAGCATCAGGAACTCCCCCATCTAGGAAAGCATGATAGAGAACCCTCTTCGGCCTCACATGGAAGCACGCTAGTAGATATGACCTGGGCCGCGGGCGCGCATCTAAGCCAACCTGTTGACCTAGCCCTTGCGCTTGGTTTTCCAGTATCTAGTACAACAGGTAAAAATAGTTTTAATTTAGGAAGTGAAAGCACGAAATAGGTCAAAAAAAGTACATCAATGGCAACATAGATAGCTTCATTATTCTTTGGGGGTACATTTTCAAGCTCATCATCTGCACAGAATATGAGCACGCCGTGTGGGATTCACCTCTGGAAGCTGGGACTACTTCCCAGACTGTAGGGGTCCAGTATAGTACCACTTGTTGGGGCACATAGGGGAGTGCATCCATGGGCCCTATTCCAAATCCTAGAGGAGGATCGGGTGGTATGGGTAGTTCTAGTTAGGTGGTTCGGGTGGTATTGGAGGAAGAGGAAACCAAGGAGGTTCTGGGTCGGGTGGTCAAGGCCCGCAACAACCCCAAAACATTTATATGGAGATGTCCCTTCATCTCCCAGAATACAGAGGTATCGAGGATGTTGTTGAGCATGTTCATATGTGTGAAATATTGTGGCATGTAAAGGTATTACGGCCTCTGAGCGTAAGGCAAGTCAATTTGCTACTACATTACAGTGCGCATTGCCACAGCTTGGGTATAGGAAGTTTGATCCCAATCAAACTTGTATTGACTATGCAGACATTGAAAGATGCTTTCTTAAAAGAGTTCCACATCCCAGAGTTTGAGCAGAAGAGTATAAGCACACTCAAGGATATAAAGCAAGGCACTACTGAAAGTGTACATGAGTATGATGCATTTTTAAAACACTTCTATCCAAACTCTCTTATGACATTCATGCAAGTCAGCATGCACAATGGTTTGTCGGGGATTGATTACCCCATTTTAAAGAGCACTGTCGCATAAGACTTATACGATCCACATGAAGCATTGGAAGCCACTTTACGCACTTGAAGTAGTTGGGAGTATTGACACTTGGAGTTAGTCCATTTTTGGAAGCTCAGATAGTAGCTATGGAAAAATAGTTAGAGAAATTATCAGCAAACTCAGCTCATGAAACATGCTCAAGAATCTGTGTATAGATTGTGAAGTGGAAGGGCACACCAAGGATAGTTTCCCTCATGCAGAACTATACATTCATTGTTATTAGACTATGAGATTTTCCATTTGAATCATGATGCTAGTCACTTTGCCCCTACTACAACGCGCGATCAGGAAGAATGTATCCTCCTTTTGTAAAATTTGTAGGTCCACGACCCATGATACTTGAGGACTATAGATTGATTGGCTAGATCCATGATGCCATTGATATTGGGGTAAGACAGGTGAGTGTGGCTGATAATTCTAAAGGGAAGAATGAGCATCAGGATAGGGATTATAATAAAACACACTATGATAGGAATGACGGAAGGTTTGAAGGGGTTCGTGAAAGGGGATGAGGATATCGAGGTGGATATGGAGGATGAGGCCGAGGTGGAGGAAGGAGTGAATTCCCTCGAGGAACTTGCTATACATGTGGTTCACCTAACCATTATAGGTGCGAATGCCCACATAGAATATTTCCTGTTCATTTTGTGGAAAGGGGCATAGTTATGAAGAGTGTCCGGACTTGTATGAGCATCTCAGTAAGCAACACAAGCAAGAAAACAAGGGTGCGGGGATGGTTAGAATCTAGCACGCGATAGAGAATCAATGGATGCCCAAGTTAACACCAGAACCTGAGGCGGTAATAGTCAAGATAACCACATGAGCTGAGGTGGCACGCACAGAGAGGTGTTGCAACAGAAGCCGACAATCACTAGGGAGGAGGTTTTGCATGCTAGATATCCAGATCCAGCTCATCAGAAAGAAGTCTATCAGGAAATAATGGAGGTCCTTAGGAGCCTTCAAGGTGAGATACAAGGTTTAAAGAGCAGTCTCGGAAATTGGAGCACAAGGATACAAAACAGGCCCCATCGGATATTGATGACATCAGAGAGGTATGTAGAATGTTGCGCCAGGAGAATATTATTCCTTTATTAGGAAATTGGTTGAAAGGGAATACTCCGCACATGGGAACTGAGACTAGAAGACAAATACTTCATGTGAATCTTCCCCCGATAGCATTGATTACTGACAAGGAGATCACTTTGAATGTTGTTGTGGATGGGTGGCTTGTTGAGCAATATTTTGATTGACACAGGTGCGGAAGTAAATGTACTTACATTAGATGCATGGGAACAAATGGGGAGACCCCCATTGCAGCCATCATCTAATGTATTGTTCATGGAAAATAGAATGAAAGCTACTCCCATAGGAGTTTTGAAGGATGCATCTATCACTATACAAGGGGCCAAGTTCACAGGAGACTTCAAGTGCTAGCGCTTGCGAAGTAGATAGCTTCCCAACTTTTCTTGGGTGCCCTTGGTGTTATGCGAACAATGCTGATTTGAGGTTTAACAAGGGGTATATCAGCTTTGAGAACAAGGAGGAAAGGGTCATAATACCATTGACAGATGGGAAATCCATGCCATATGTGGAACCTTTAAGTGAAGAGGACTTGAACAAAATCTATATACGTGTTATTCGGGACCCAGAGGTCAATGATCCATCTAAGGAAGGAATCCTTCATTGGGAAGATTCTCAGTCAATCAGTGATACTACTAGTATTGCTTGTGATAATTGGGCTCATGGCACTTATGAACTGGTGGGGTGTGAAGTTAAGCACGCGGTTACTTGCAAAATGGGTTTTCACTCTTTTGATGTATAGGTCACAAGACCTACCATTATATCTGGATCCAAGATTTGGTTGGATTTTTACAGGTCATGGAAACAAATTGGGTTGACCAACTTAAATGATGAGATATGCTTGTCATATACTTTGGGTGGGACAGCCGCACTTTGGTGGGTAGTCCACAGGGATAATCTCTTAGAATGGGGAATGATTGGGACCACCTTATCAACCAGGTTTTCAAGAAGTAATGCACCTACAAAAATAAGCCCTTATCATGGTGATCAACCTGCTCAACATCATATCCAGCAGTGTGAGAGACTCTGGATAGTAGGATAGGAAGCATTACCACCCTCACTTTGGGTGCATCGGTTTTATTCTACTCTACAAGGTTACGCACGTGCTTGGTATGTATATGCTGAATTACATCGCGACACTGAGCAATTGGAAAACTTTGACTGTAGGGATGATCCAAACTTTTGACTTCTTTTCATCTACACCACCAGTGAACACAACTTTAAGCTTTATCAAGTGCTTAACCATGGGAGACAGTGGGAAAGTGGAAGAACTTATTCAGGAATTATTTGGTGAGACAGAGACAGGGGCACGTTTTGTGGATGAAGAAGATGATATCATATTACTTGAGCGTGCTTCTCTGGAAAAAGATAAGGGGAAGATGGTTTACATAATTGATGAGGAGGAAGTTGAGCACTTGGATGTGGATCATTCACATGGAACACGTGAAGTGTTATCCAGTGCATGGATGTAGATGCGCGCGCATATCATGAACCTATGAAGACAACAAAGGTAAATATAGGCACAAAAGCTAAACCTAAGGAGGTGATAATTGGGGATTACTGGTCAGAATCAGAGGTAGCAAAGATCATAGAGTTACTTCGAGACTATGAGGACTTATTCCCAAGAGGATACCATGAACTTAAAGGCATGCATATATCACTCGGAGAAATGAAGATAAAGCTCAAGGAAGGTGCGTGCCCTGTTAGGAAGTGACCATATCGGATGAATCCCAATTTGCGTGAGAAAGTAAAGGAGGAGATTGACAAGATGTTGAAATCTGGGATCATTCGACCATTGGATGAATCAGAATGGGTCAGTCCTATGGTGATAAGCATAAAAAAGGATGGTAGGATTTGAATTTGTGTTGATTATAGGGAGTTGAATGCAACATGTGTTACAGATCCCTTTCCTACACCATTCACGGAGGAAATATTAGGAGTGGTGGGCATGAAATATATTCATTTACAGATGGGTTTTCAGGGTATCATCAGGTTAGGATTGCCCCGGAAGATCAAGAGAAGACCACCTTCACTACTGAATGGGGAAGCTTTGCCTATACTGTGATGCCCTTTGGATTGAAGAATGCACCTGCTATATTTTCAAGGATAGTGGTACAAGCCTTCAAGGATTTTATTCATAACTTCTTACAGGTCTATCTTGATGATTGGACCATTTATGGGCTGATTAAGGATCATTGTGACAATCTGCGCTTAATGTTTGAAAGATGTCGATAGTTGAGTATCTCATTGAACATCAAGAAGTGCATCTTTGCTACTCCCTTTGGCACACTTTTAGGACATATTATCTGCAAGGAAGGGTTGTTGGTTGATCCAACTAAAGTTGCAGTTATCATAGGCTTGAAAGCACTAGCCAGTCAGCGAGTGCAGTGATTTTGGGTCATACAGGGTATTACAGGAAGTTTATAAAAGGGTATGCAAAATTTTCCACGCCCTTGGAAGAATTTCTCCAGGGAAAAGGTACATTCTACTAGGGGAGTCACAAGAACGTTGCACGTTTGAGATATTGAAGAAGAAACTTACTACCATGCCTATCTTGCATTTTCCTTCATGGGATAAACCTTTTCATGTTCATGTGGATGCCTCTGGCACAACCATTGGTGTTGTCTTAGCTCAACCAGAGAGAAGGTATTGTTGATCATCCCATTTTCTTTGCTAGTAGGAAGTTGACCCCTGCAAAATAGAATTATACCACTACAGAGCGCGAGGCCTTGTCCATGATCTATGCCTTGCACAAATTTTGTCAGTATTTGTTGGCTACACCATTTGTGTTTTATACAGATCACATGGCATTAAAATATTTGGTGAACAAGCCCATTTTACAGGCATATGCCGATGGATACTCTTATTTCAAGAGTTTGACTTTACGGTTGTGGTAAAACCAGGCAAAAGCAATTCTGGACCGGATCACTTGTCTAGAATTCAATCAGGAGAAGAGGCACAAACAATAGAAGAGACCATGCCTGATGCACAATTGTATAGGTTACAACACATGCCATCGGAATTGGAGGACATTGTTGTCTTTCTAAGGACTAGTATGGCACCAGAAGGCATGAAGGCTTTAGAGAAGAAACAACTTGCTATTCGTGCGGCACCATTCATGTTAATTAGTGGTGATTTGTACAAGTTAGGTAGAGATGAGGTGTTACACCATTGTGTCTTGGAGCATGAACAAAAGGACATAATGGAAGAAGCACATGGTGGTATTGCAGGTGGCCACTATGCAGGTGATGCAACAACGTGCAAGATCCTACTTGCTGGTTTGTGGTGGGAAACATTGTACAAGGATTGTAAAGAGTATTGTAAGACATGTGACCATTGTCAATGTCTCGGTCGACTAGGAAAAGGGATGAGATGCCCTATGACCAATAACAAGTGTAGAACCCTTTGAGAAATGGGCAATTGACTTTGTCGGGCCTATTTCACCAGCCACGCGTAGGACTAGATCGTGCTATATCATCACTTGTACAGATTATCTTACCCGATGGGTAGAAGCAACACCTACAAAGGACTATACATGGCTACAACAACAAGGTTCTTATGGGAGAATGTTCTTACAAGGTATGGCTTGTCCTTTAAGTTTAACAAGTGATAGGGGCACACATTTTTAAATGAGACAATAAGAATTCTTTTAGATGAGTTTATGGTTGCCCACCATAAAACTACACCCTATCACCCTCAGGAAAATGGGACTGCTGAGGCTTTTAACAAGATTTTGAGCCACACATTGACCAAGATTTGTGATGTTGGAAGGAAAGATTGGGATGATAAAGTATCTATTGTTCTTTGGGCTTATAGAACAACATACAAAAGATTGAACAAAGCCACACCTTTTCAATTGGTGTTTGGCGCGGAAGTTGTTCTTCCTCTAGAATTTATGTTACCTTCTTTGCGCATTGCACGCTTGGAGGTCTAGCTGATGAGCAAGCCTTGGAAGAATGGATTGAGAAGATGGTTCAACTAGATGAGTGCCGAGCCATCACACGCTGAGTCAAAAATAGGAGAAAGCACGCCAAAAGGCATGGCATGATCGACACATCAGGGATAAGAAACTTGCGGTGGGACAAATGGTACTTCTGTATGACTCCAAGTTTTGCACCATCCAGGAAAGCTCAAGGTGCATTGGTTGGGGCCATATGTTATCACTCATATACTTGAGTCAGGTGCTTTCCAGTTAGAAACAATTGATGGCACAAGGTTGCCGGTTACTTTAATGGGAGTAGGTTGAAGCCCTACTATAAATAAGTCTTCTTGGTGTTTGTAATAAGGTAGTATTGCCAGATAAATTAGGTTTCCCTTTATGCATTTCCTTAATGTATTTCTTTCATCGTCACTATGCTTTGTCAATTTTAGCTCTTGTTTGTGTAATAAGCACACTTGCGCGCATGAAAGCTAACTACAATATGAAGCATGTTGATGCGTAGAGGACTACACATCCTTTTCATGTGGGGTGGATTGTTGGTGACTCTCAGGTATATGTTGCAAAGATTTAATGTTGTGGTGTTGAGAAAGAAGGTTGCTAAGGGTAACTGACAAAAGATTGCTTCTCAAGATAAGAAAGGATGAAGATGGATGAGGAAAGTATAATGCGAGGTAAGCGGTGGCCATGGTAATTACCAGGAGATGGTGCAGTGATGAGGTACTTGGGCACTAGAGTGCGCGCTGAAGAGAAGTCTGTGACAGAGGGTAAAAAGGCACACTAGAAGGTTATAGCTTTTGGCGCGAAGATATACCACGCGGAAATGATAAAAATGGGTAATAAATGAGGAGAATTTGGTAGGTGGAGGAGCAATTAATGCAGTCAAAAAGTGAAATCTATATAAGGAGGGATGCGATTTCATTTTTACCCTTGCGACTATGAGAATTTGACAAAGAACTACATGTGAAGAGATAAGTAAAGAGATTTAAGGTACAAAGCAAGTGAACCAGGCACGGAAGAGATTTGTTTTATTAGAAGGGCTTGAATCCCCTAGGAAAAGGGTTTGATGAAGCAGAGTAACAAAATAGAGCTAGGGTGTGCACAAGTTCGTGATTGCAAATTAGGGCATGGTTGGATCAAGTAGGGTTTGAAGCAAACCACGAAAAACTTACAACATAAAAATCTAGAAAACAAAACCCTGAAAGAAGAATGGCACCAAAGAAGAAAGCAACACCGGTAAAGGAAAAGAAGAAGGTGGTGGTGGAAGAAGAGGAGGAGATGGCCCCAGGAGAGCAATTTTTCCAAAATGCAGTACCCTGAGGAAGTTATTGTGGGGCAGGAATGGAATACCCACATAAGACAGAGTAAGATAAGTGAATACAATCACTGAGACCAATGAAAACCAGAAGAAATTAGATGACCTGCTCACTTCTCGAATGAACAGGTGCACTGAGGATGGCATGCCGATATATGATGATGTCGGGAAAAGCTACTAAAAGGAAATGGTGTCTACCAACTTTATGAGCTTCCATACTTTGGAAAGTATGCACCCTTGTATAGATGGCTGATGAGCCGAGTCCATGAGGACTTCTTCTACTTTGCAGGATGGAGGGTAAGATTGACACCCATCCTTATTGCCACAGTTACTGGATTACGGGCAATGGGTGAAGATATTAAGACCAACTTAGCTGACAAAAGTGCCATCTTGGAGACACAGAAGGCATTGGGCTATCAAAAAGGACCACGCGAATGGACATTGACAAATTGAAAAATTGTCCAGTAGTATAGGTAGCAACACATCTAACCACAAAATTGAATGACCAAGAATGTTGGTCACAAGTTAACTCTATGTGGTTGCATGTGGCAAAGTGCATGTCAGAAGGAGCCACTTATAACATTGTCGGCTTCATTGCAGAGTGGATAGTAGAGGAAGCATGTGAAGGGAATAAGATAAGTTTTGGTTGCATCCTACTAAGTTTGGTCTTCATGGAGATTGGGGTACCAGATGGCCCAAAAGAGAATATATGGGAATACCCCATAAATAACAAGTCTCCAGCTGAGTGATTCAGCAAGTATCTCTGCAAGGGGTCGATGATAGAAGAGGTGAAGGAGCGAGCAGAGATGTGGTATGATAGGCTCCACGTGGCATTTGGAGAAGAATGGCGTATACCCAAGGACTTGCCTTCGGTCCTAGGGAAACAGTACATAGTTTTAATCTACCAGCACTTCTGTATTATGTGCTTTCCAATGATAGATGGGTCATGGAGCCCTGGTGCAAGCGCCATATGCATTTCCCATGTAATACTTCCAAGCTGTAGTTCATCGGTTCACCAACACACGGAGGTTGGTGTTTAATGTAGACAAGGTGGACTGAATATCACACCTGCATGGAAGACATATGGATATCCAGGAGGAATGCATATAATGAGAATAACATCTTGGAGATCTTGAGCATTAAGCCAAAAACACTGGCCATTGTGGATATCGGGGCCGCGCTAATATACCTCCAACTGAAGCCCAAAATGGAGAATAAAAAGTATGTGGAGAAAAATTCACGTGCTTCTAGGGCCACCAAAGGGAAAGCATACTATGGAGAACATTCTAGCACCTAGGCCCTCTGCACCCAAGCAAGATGATGAGGAAGAGGATGAAGAACACGAAGATAGTGGTGGCCTGGTGCGAAGGAGGAAGTAGCCATCTAGCCAAGAGGAGGAGCGTGTAAAAATCCCCAGGGAGAAGGAGTTACGGGGAGGAGTAGGGTGCACAAATATTTAAGAAGGTGTTTAAGCACACAAGGGTGCAAGGAGAAACCCCACAGGTGAAGGAGCCAGAGGAGAAGAAATGAAGAAAACTCAGGCTGAGTGAGGAGACAGAAGAATCTGAGGAGAAGGCACCTTCATCTCCAGCTAAAGAAGAGCCTCAACACAAGGAGGAGAAGATGGAAGGAGAAGAAGGGGATCAATCAGAGGCTACACAGACAAGGGTGGGGATACATCTGGTATTCCTAACCTTGATGCAGCCATTCCAAGAGGGCCCAGATCCCGTAGAATAGGGGAGGACACCAAGGCACATACCATGGGGTACGCAGAAGACCCAAAGCTGATTATTCACGCTTGGTTCTAGAGCACCATCGAGTAGAAGGATTTATTTGGTTGGGCACTCATGGACAAGAAAAGGCAACTCGCACATGGAAGTGACTTTCATGGTCGATGCACACCCATATGGATGAGCCCAATTTTGATATCGGTGAAGAATCATGTGCGTCAAGATGATTGAAGAAGGCCCCAAAACACACCACATGACGATTAAGCCAATAATGATGACAGACGAGTAGGTGAGCAATGCTCTGGTAAAGGTATCCTTGAAGTAGCAAGAAGAAACATAGATAAATCTACTACCATCAAGGAACTGATGGAGAAATTGAAAGCCAGGATGTGAAGATAGCGCACCTTGACAAGAAAAGGATTTGATTAAGAGGAAATACGACACTTTTGTTAATATGGTAGAGGAAATTGGGGATGATGTCCTCAAAGTACGCCCGCATTTGGAATCCCAAGTGCCAAAAGAATTTCCTTCTGTAATGCATTATGTAAAGACAATAATAACATTAGTGTTGGAAGATGAAAAGGCGCGTGTATCCTCACAACCCAAGGACTCCGAGGAAAAGGTAGAAAAGTGCAGGCTACAAAAAGAGCTAGGAAGATTGCTACTTACGAAGGCCTATTACAAGCCACCCCCAATGAATTAAAGAAAGCTGATCATGCACTAACAATATGCACATCCCCAAATGCATTGATCATGATACAAACCTTGGAGGAAGAAAATGAAGTACACAAGGTGATGAAGGATGCTTCCCTAGGCTGCGTTGAATGGTTACTCCTAGTGAAGATGAAGTGCGAGACACCGCGCTGCGACATAGGCGCCGCATAGGAGAGGTTAGAGAATCTTGGGAAGCTCATTGCTCGGAAGCTAGATGTATTGGAGGGTGTGCGAAACCTCTATGTCAAGCGTAATGCTTGTGATACATAATG
>CM031243.1:742460592-742470592 GCA_018340775.1 Taxus wallichiana var. yunnanensis
AAAAAAAATTTAAATGACCTCATGACTATATAGTCTAAAAATTACACGTAAGACAATTTTAGATTATATCAAACTCGAAAAAAATATAAAGTAAAAACATAACATGAATAAATATAAACCTATATATAAAAATAACGATTTTTACTTATGATATAAAAATAATGCCATGCAATGGAATATATTACCGTGGTAAAGAGCATGTATGTCATACTAGCGGTGCATCTATTTTTTTTATGTGAATAAAGTTTACTGTGTGTAAATAAGAGGGAATGAACAAGAGAGAAAAGATGGTGTGGGGAAAACAAATCTTAACATGCATCATTTGTTTGGAAACCATACTGGTAGAACTATGAAGTTTGAGGTCGATGGCATAATCAAAGTAAAGATAACCTGAAGTTAAGCATATTGATAACAACTGTTGTAGTTCTCACTGAAGCAAATTACTACAATACTCTGAAATATACATATAATATCATGCTTCAGCACACACTGCAAGCTCTCTTCATGTTCTGTAAGAAATCAATGTATTTGCATTCATTTAAAAGTTTGAACTATAGTTTGACAAAGTCTCACTGGATAGTATATATTTGAGGACCCCTTCAAGCTTCCATTTTTCATTGAAGGCTACCGAGAGATTGTTTCGATCTTGTTTACATTTTACAATATTAGTTCCAAACAAACTTATGTTTTTCATAACTTCATTCCTGGTTTCAATATTAATCCAGAATCTACAATAGTCTTTCAGCGTCCAGAGTATTATTTTCTGCTGTGAAATTCTTATTCCCTTCATAATCTCACAACCATTCAACATGTTCCTTCAACCGTAGTTACATTTACGCAAATATGACATGCTTTCCCCTTGAAATCCCATATTATATCAATTTTTGGGAAGCTGGTTATGAGGTTACGGTGATGTTCATAAGGGTGTGTGGGGGATCCCCAATTAATTAAGGGGATGGCAGGAGACATTTGGTTTGTGGACACAGATGCATTCTCTTGAAGATATAAAAATTTGGGAATTTCAAAAATTAAAAATATTACTATTTCATATTAATGACCTATCAGCTATCACAAATGGACATATTGAAATCAAGAATCCAAATATCTGAAATGGCTATTTCTTACATTTTCCATTACTAAATTGAAATGGAAACGACAATACGATGATGGTAGATCGTTCATACTCTAAAATTGTGTAAATAAATGTTTTCTTCTCTGATGCAGATTTTGTGAAGTGTTCGAAGTGGGTTGTGGGTATGTACCATTTTTCTTTATTCAATTGGCTTTCTCCCAATGAATAAAAGTAAATATTAATTATACCTCCCATTTACCTCTGATTTGCTCTTTTGAGATAATGTTTTCTTATTAAAAACTTGACCAATACATATATGAAATTGTGTAATGCCCACAAAGTTTACCTACGAAACCGAAGACAACAAATATTATATTAAAAAATTACGAAATAATTTTTTTTTGTTAAAGAATGAAAACAACGTTTAGCTAACCCCTTGGTTAATAAATGATCATCTCTAAGTTAATTAAATAATAATATTTAATTGTCAATTAAGTTTAAAACGTAATTCCTACAATCCTTAATTAATTTAATAATGTGGTTCCTAAAGTCATTCAATAATTTATTATAAAAGGTCTAGGTCTAATTTTCCCTTCCATTTAACCAATACTATTAAATTTAATTCTCAATTATAAATGTTGTCTAAAATTACTAAGGAAATGAACCTACTTAATTTTCACAAGGTAAAGGTAGTTTATTTTTAAAGTTACTAAATTCATTCATAATGAAATACAAATGAAGGTTAACTTCAACACCACTTAAGTGGCCCCATTCAAACTTGACCCATGTGATCAAATGATGATCTCACCTAACTCCCACCTAACATTTGTAGGGAACAATCTTGGCCATTGGATGAAACCAATCTAGGCCATTGGATCAAGAAATTCTAAAACAACCCTAATCATTTCTATGGAGATTTTATTCAATCATTTTACTCATTCCTTCATTTTTGTTTAGCAGGTTAGAAGGAGGAAGAGAAGGAAACCATGGAAGAGGAGGAGGAAGCTTTGGATGGATACACACATCCCAATTTGATCTTATTCTTTTATTTTTACTTGCAATTTTATTCCACCCTCTCCTAGGGTTTGGTTGTAATATTTGTTATTGTTGTAAATTTATTCAATATATTGGTCCTCTTGGGCATTTGGGTATTTTTACTCTTTAGATCTATTTTAAAACGATGTATTTATCTTTTTGCAATCGATAAAAATATACACACAATATGTGTGTGTATATGTATATATATATATATATACCCAAAATTCTATTTAACCCAACATTTTATTTATTTACAAAACAAATTTTATTTGATCCAAAATTTTATTTATTTGCAAAATAGATATACAAATTCACACACACACAAACACACACACCGTGTGTGTGAGAGAGAGAGAGAGAGAACACACACGGTGTGTGAAAGAGAGAGAGAGAGACACACATTGTGTGTGTGTGAGAGAGAAAGAATTTGTATACTTATTTTGTAAATAAATAAAATTTTGATTAAATAAAACTTATTTTGTAAACAAATAAAATCTTGGGTTAAATAGAATTTCGGTATATATATATATAACACAAAAGAAAACCACGGTAAAAAATTACAGGCCAACAGCACAAAATCGGGGCTGATTTATTTAGGTTTCAAAAAGCATTGAGTTTGGTGGAGGCTCGTCCCCACCGACTATGATTTATTAAATATATTAAGGGTGGGTTTCCCCACACTAAACACAAAAACAGCCCACGGCCGCATACATACAAAGCATTAATATATTTTCTTTTTTTATAAAGTTTGACTTATTATCCTTTTATATATATATATATATATATATATATATATATATTTTAATAAAATTATATCTATTTTTATATATATATAGAGATTATATTTTTAATATAGTATAATCTATTTTTTTATTTTATTATGTTAATTATTTTTTCTATAATTTTCTTCCTATTCATTTAAGCATAACAAATTTTAGGAAACTAATAAAGGATTTCATTCAACATGTCATATTAGTAAGGAGGGATTCTTCTTTATACAAGAAATTTCTAACCATATACCTTCCCTTCTTAAGCTTGATTAAAATGCAACTAAAGTTTAAAATGTTCCAATATATTTGTCTTTCAATACATCAATATTAACTTTTCTTTTCTTCTCTTCACAATAAATGACAACCCTTTTCTCTTAACAACTTCATTTTAACAAAGTTATCATTTCTTTTAAAATGAATCCTATCAAAATTTGGGAATAATGAAATAACTTCAATTAAGAGACATGCATTTCCATTTCACTTTCAAAATTTCCACTTCACCAAAACAATGTAAAACTTGGAAACTTCTTTTCACAAAACTAACACATTTTTATATGCAAATTTATAAGTCAAATATTCTTAGAAGAGATTACAAATTAGAGAGATTTGGAAATAAAGATACAACTTTTTTCTCAATCACACAAATATAAAATCTTTCACTCAAGGTGGGAATGATTACAAGTGCAAATTTCAACATGAAGGTTTTTAATCAAGGCTGAAATATAAGTCTCCAGGTTTAGTGTCTTCTCTCCATCTACCTCACTTCAATCTTCTCACAACAAGGATCACAATACAAGGAAGGGGGAGTAGGAAACGCTCTCTGCCCAACCTTTAATCCATTAAGAGGAGAATCCATCCCCTTAATGGCCCCCGAGCCCCAACAAAAGAACCATGAAGGATCTTGAGAAACATTTGGCAACTTTACAATAACATGGCTTCCACATACAACATGCATTACAAATTATTCAACATAACTAAGAAGACATATTCAACAAGTTTCCAACTTCTCAAACAACTCAAAGGTTTGAAATCAAACCATATAGAGCAAGGACTATGGGAAACCACCTCGTTATGCCTTCCAACTGAATTGGGAGTTTCACCCTAGGCCTCAAAGGGCACAAAACAATCAACAAAAATCTTTATATCTCCTTTCAAGTATGCAACAAAATAACCATGACTGCCTTTTCACTCCCCATCGGTGAAAATTCCAATCACACTCCCACCAAATGCATGCCTCATATAAATCCCTTTTCCATCCCCAAGGGTCCCATAAGCCCTTCTCCCACACCTAACTTAAGGCCTGCTACCCAACTACACACAAGCACATTCACAAGACTTAAACAATTTAACAAGAGCAACATTTCATGTCAACACACAATAATAACCAAACAATAAAGGTGGAGAGACTACCACTACATCAAAGATCAAAGAAAACTTCACAAGTGCTTCACACCTTCAAACCAAGAAAATTCCCAAAAGGTCTCCAAACAATCTCCCCATTTAATAAGAATGACAAAGAAAGAAAATTAACAAGTAACCTTCATTCCATAAAAATCCTGCAATAAATAGAAATGGAATGTGAGGATGATGAGGTGGCTCCATGTCTTATTCCACTTCATCATTTATCCATTCCCACACTCAATTCAACACACCAAGTCTAATATAATCAATGAACTTGTACGAACTATGAAAAACCCACATGCCTCACAAACTTGCACACCAAATTTTCTAAAGAACAAATTTATTGTGATAAGAAGAAGGTGAAATTATTTTCACCCTTTTACAATCCAAAGAGGATAAAAAAGGTCAAAAACCAATTCCTCATACCATAGGTATATTTGGTGGGTAACATAAGAGGCATGGGACAATCTTAGCTTGTCCCACAAGCCTCGAAAAGACCTCCCAAGTCAACATTTGAATTTTAAAGTAGAGATGGATTAAATAAAACACAAACCATCACAAATATCACTTACTTATAAATACCACATAACCTCATAAGTATCTATTTATCACATCTCTATTTTAGTTAACCCAAAAAGGAAGGATTAGCTTAGTTAAGACACTATTTAAAATGTTAATAAAGTGAAAACCATTACAAAAATTAAATGTATACAACACAAATAAAGCACAAAAAAATTAAAAGAAAAGGGAAACGTATCACCCCATGGCCACACATAGGAGGTCACACCCCATGTGAAACCTCCTAACTAGGAATGCAAAAACACAACTCTATAACATTAAACAACAAGTTCTCAAATTTTAGCCGTGTTTCTCAATGACTAATATCCTTCTATGGTCCCCTATCCCATTTCAATGTATGTGATAAAATGTCACGCACACAAATGAGATACCTTTCTAGCCTTTCCATCGTATTAACATCATAAAGACAATATACATATAAAATCAATAATCATCATTCAAATCTAGAAATTCTATTATCCATCATCAAATAAGTAATTTGATTTTGGCATCCATAAAATCATAATTTTACTCAAAACATCCAATCATATTTTATGCATCCAAATACGACATGTTAGTATAAAAATCACAATATCACAAATCAACATATATAAATGTCTATCATCACCATCTAGTGCATCATAATAAAATGTAAACCACATAGTGTCAATATTCTAAATGTCTACATAGTCCATCATCTACTGATAAAAATATAATACTAAAATATCTAAGTATCAGTCCAACAGTATCAACATCAAAATGAAACATTGTCGAAGAGGAGTGGGCACTAAATCCCCATCCCCTTAGACTCGAATACCACATGGAAGTCACTGGAATAGATGAGGAAACTAGGCTCACAATAAATTTAAATCCTATAATGTGGTTTTAGTTTCATCATACATATCCCACTAGACTCGCACCTGGTCAATATCACGGCATCGAAGGCCCGTGGTCCTACACTCTGGATGTGCACAGGATCCACCGACACCTTCCCCTACTCCCGCACTGTAAATGCAGCCTCAATCAAACATGAGAATGATCTGGAATGTATCTCATAAGTACATAAACATTAAATACATCATGCATGCAAGAAAATATGGATGACAATGCTGTAGACAAAAGAGGTCAAAGGAATAATATGCTCCAAGATCTCAAAGGGACCCAAAAATCTAGGAGCTAACTTAGAGCCTTTTTCATAACATATAGGACTCTTATGAGGCTTGACACAAAGAAACACCTTTGTGCCCACCTCAAAACTATGATTTTTCCTCCTCTGATCTACATATTTCTTCTATCTATCTTGAGCCTCCTATACCCTCTGTCGAATCATGACAACCTACTACTCCATATCCTATAATAAAGTCGGCCCAAGAGAAACTTTGTCTCCAATCTCTCCTAATTCAGTGGTGTCTTGCACTTTCTACGCCATACAATGCCTGAAATGGAGCCATACCAATCAAACTCGAAAATTTTTGTTGTAGGAAAACTCCACTAAATACAAGTACTCCTCCCACCTAGATTGATGGTCCATGACATACATCCACAACATATCCTCTAAAATATGATTCACCCACTTTGTCTTTCCATCGGTCTCTAGATGATAAGCTATATTGAAATTGATACTCATACCAAGAGCCTACTGCACGGTAGTCCAAAAGTGAGAAGTATACAATGGATCACATCACAAATGATCTTCTACAGAATCTCATGCAGTCTTACAATCTCATCTAGGTATACTCACTACCGCACTAGCTATATAGGTGTTCTTCACATGAGAAAAATGAGCCACTTTCGTAAATCTATCAACCATGACCGTGATGACATCATGGCGGTATCTCAACGTCAAGAGCCCTATTATGAAATCCATGGAAATTATGTCTCGTTTCCACTCCAAAGATGGCATGTGGGTAGATAAGGCCAAGTCGATGTTGATGATTGGCCTTCACCCTCCGTGACACTCTAAAAAAGTGAAACAAAATGAGCTACATCTCTCCAAAACCTCTTCAATGGTAAAGTTTTCCCAAGGTTGCATGCATCTTCTTCACCCTTGGATGGGCTGAATAACATTCATGATGATCCTCTACTAAGATAACATGTTTAAAGCCTCCATCTCTAGGTATATAGATCCCACCTCTTTTCTCGAGAACACCATCTACCTCTAAAGAAAATCCATCAAAGTTCCGCTCAAGGGGTCTATGAGACTCAATCTTTAATCTGCTACAAGGTATAAACTTTCATGTTGAAGCTATTGAAAAATTCTACTCCATAAATTTGTACCCACTAAAGTATCCATAATCAAATGTCTCCATCTACTCAGAGCATATGTAACCACATTCTCCTTCCCCTTCACATGATCTATCTCCATTTCACACTCACAAAGCAACTCCATGCAACGCCATTGATGACCATTGAGATTGGGATGCGTGAAGAAGTGACAAAGACTCAAATGATCAGTCCTAAGAATGAATCTCCTTCTAATAAGTAAATGTATCCATCAAACCAAAGCATGCACAACTGATACAAGCTCAAGGTTATGAGTCAGATAATTGAGCTCATAATCCTTGAGTTTGCGAGAATAAAAGGCTACAACATGGCCCTCTTGCATCAATAAACCTCCTAATCCTGCCAAGGAAACATATGTGAAAATGAAGAAACATCCCTATAGATCTTACATTACAAGAATAGGTGTTTCGTAAGGCACTCCTTCATTTTCCTAAAGGCCTAATCATATCTATCTCGACCATATGAACTTCTTCCCTTTCCGCTTAAAGGAAGTGATGGGTGTGCCAACCCAAGAAAAGTCTTGAACAAATCTCTTGTAGTACCTTGGCAACCCCATGAAATCGCACACCTCGGTCACACTAATAAGTGTTGGCCAATATATAATGTGTCTAATCTTGTAAGGATCGATCACGATACATTCCCGAAAATGATGTGACCCAAATAGTGCACCATTGGCCAAAATGATGCACACTTATCTAGGTTCCCATAAAGCTTTTTTCACGAAGAAAGTGTAGAACCTGAAGAAGGTGCTCCTCATGCTCCTCACACATATGAGATAAGGTTAAAATGTCATCAAGAAACACGTGGAAAAAGAAGTCTAGAAAATTCTGAACACCCCATTTATCAAAATCATGAACATTGTAGGGGCATTTGTCAGACCGAATGGCACGAATGTGAACTCATAGTGGCCATATCTCATATGCAAAATTTTCTTGTGAATATCTTCTTCGTAATCCTTAGCTAATGGTATCCTAAATTAATATCAATCTTAGAAAACATAGTTTCCCCCTTCATCTGATCAAAAATTCATCAATGTAAGAAAGGGGGTAATGATTCCTAATCGTTACTTTGTTCAAGTGACGATAGTCCATGCACAACCACAATGATGATACGTCCTTCTTATTTATAAATATCACCGAGCACCCCAAGGGGATACACTAGGATGGATGTGGAATTTCTCAAGAAGGCCCTCTAGCTACAACTTGAGGTCACATATCTCATATGTGGTCATCCTAGAAGGAGTGTGCGAGATAGTTTTCACTCCTGAACCAAATCAATGTGAAAATCTATCTCACGTGGGGGAGGCAACCCTGACATCTCACTAGGAAACACATCAAAAAACTCCTAAAAATGGGGAGATCATCAAGTGAAGGTCAACGAGCCCCATCTTCCGACTTATCACCGAATGTAATAGAATACAATTGACAACCCCGTCATGCACACCGTTTCATCTACATGGAAAAATAGAGGGAATAGAGATGGGTCTCCTAACTCCAACAATCAATAACTCCACTCCCAAATCATTTTTATAAGATATAATCTTCTTGTGATAATCAACTCTATCTCTATGCACATACAACCATTCCATGCCCAGGATAACTCCATGTGCCATCCTAAGAAAGGATACGAATATCCAAACTAGTGGTAAAGGGTTATAGGTCACTATGCACTCCTTGACTAAGGAGTCTACTGAGATCTTGGCTCTAGAAGCCACCTTGACATCCCAACTAAGTCTCTACCTAACTTCCACTATCCTATAATGCTCTACTAAATATGGAGAAATGAAAGAATCTAATGAGCCTAATTCAAATAAAATAGGGATAGAAATACCATAAATGCTAAGTGTGGTCTCTATCACCATTCCCTCGTGTTCTATCTTGTTCTTCTTGATGACCGCATATATGCAAAGGATCCTAGCCATGTCACCAATAGTAGGCTTAGAAATAGGTGCCTTACCCTAATTAACAAGGTTTTGAGGGAACTCTCTCCAATGATGTCCATGCACACCACATCCATAACAAGTACATGGTCCTCTCCAATGAGAAGATAGTCCTCCAAGTGGTCCCGGAAGTACGTGTTGAAGAACCTGATGATCCTACCATATATCTTTGTGGGTGTTGTGGTGGCCGTACTCCAACCAACTATGATCTAGGTAGATCTTGTGTCATGTTGGGACCCTTAGTTGGAGGTCCCATACTATGCCCTCTCTGAGCATCAAGGCATTGTGGAGGTAAAAAGGGTGGTTGAGTTTGCTACTACTATTGTTGATGAGGAGGTGGAGGAGGCCGGAAGGAATACTATGACGAATTATGTATGCCATGAGGAGGAGGAGATGATCCCCTAAATCTACTATCCTATATCTATTGTATGCGGCTCCTCACTCTATCACGAGCTTGCTGAGTTTCTTCCCCTAGTTTCCTCTGTAATATTGGTATTCTCCAAGGCCTCTTAAAAGTTTCTGTGGGCACACTTCCCCACAAAAGACTAAGTTCAAGCCCTTAATGAACCTATGAACTCGACTTTGCTCGTCTACATGTAATCCACATACTACAAAGATCTAAAAATTGTCTCTCGTACTCTGCCACTATTATGGAAGTCTATTATAGATCATAAAACTCATCGATCTACTGCTAGATGAATCTTCTGGATATGTATCTACTCCAAAAAGACTACTCGAAGATCTCCCAATCGATCATCTCTCAATCCATATGGAGCTTCTTCTCTTCAGTCCTCCACCAAACTCTAGCTCCGTCTCTTAGAAGGTGGATTACAACACGTCCTTTCATTTTTCTAGAGCAAGAACATAGTTTGAAGTATCCTCTCAAGCTAACCAATCATGCCTCATCTTGAAATCCCCCATGTATCCAACAAAATGAGG